>JAYMTA010002381.1:0-16696 GCA_036897625.1 Pelargonium cotyledonis | reverse complement strand
TTATCTTTTGTTTCGGTTTTTGTTGGGGTTGTGATCATGTTAAGGACTGTTTGTCCTCTTGGGGTGTTGGAATCAGTGATTGAGGGTCTCAGGCATGTCTAGGCTCGTATATCCTTGTCTGGTTCATTTCTCTAAAGTCTTGGAAACTAGTTATGTATTTGCTTTTCATTTTATCTTAATAAAATAAAAGGTGTTCCCATCAAAAAAAAAAGAAAAAAGAAAGATAACTAATTAATATATAACCAAAAAAAAGTTGTATGCCTAATATGCAAGGTACCACTAAGGTGAAACACTGAAACATAATTAATTTTCAATATCTTTTTTAAATGCATATGTATTTTAGTAATCAATTAATGAAATTCTAATTTTGTGAAGGAATAAATTGCAATAAATATCCTTTACATTTCCGGAAACAAACAGGTAGTGAAGGTAAATATAACTCATTTTAAAAATAGAAAAAATAGTGTTTTTCATATCATTTTCAATTCATTATTATCATATTTTTATAAATGAGAAACATTATTATTATTATTGATTCCAATATAAAATGCACAAGCAATTACCGAAAATGACCCGACCCAATCAATGTTAGGTTTGGAAGCCATACCCTAAATTTATGCTTCCCTAGCTAGTCACTTCATAGCTCCACCGACTAACAGTAAAACTCAAAATTTAAACCCACAAAAATCACATATATTTTTGGGAGTAACAATATGAGTCATTTATAAAAAAATAAAAAGAACAATATATGATTTTTGGGTGTTTAGTTTTGTTTAACGATGCTCAAATGACTCCGTTTTGTTTTAAATGTGTCGTTCTTCTATCGAGCTCACTCCACCCACATATTGAACGAGTCATGTACTTATTTAAGAATTATATTGTAATTTTTTGTTGGACAATGTAAAAATAATCTGTGTAAATGTGTCTAATAAACCGGGTAAGATCAATTTAGCATATTACGAAACTTTAAATACAACATAAACATGTCTCGAGAGCACAAATTCCAACTTTTAAATATTTCCATCAATTTTCACTAAATACGTGCATTTCCCTCCCTCATTATATTTATAATAAAATGGGTTTATTTTTGTTGTTAGCAACCAAATTATGTTGTTTCCTTATATAAATATGAGTTAACAAGCCTCTATACTTTATAACTGTTTGTTAATCATTGCGTAAAATCATAAGTAACATACTCTTACAACTTGAACAAAAATTTATATACTCAATAATTTGATAAAATAAATTTGATTATACCGTCTACGTTTGATACTTGTTGTAAATAAATTTGTAGACAAATGATTTGTAATGATAAATGATGTTATCAATTTAATGTATACACGGATTTACATCATCTTAATATTAACACAAAGTAACCTTTACCTTTCTCATAGCCTACGATAAATGATGTTATCAATTTAATGTATACATGGATTTACATCATCTTAATATTAACACAAAATGACCTTTACCTTTCTCATAGCCTAACCTTAGACTTGTTGAACATAAATTGGATGAAATATTTAAAATTTATTTATTTTAAGATACTTAGGTAACGTTCGTTTAAGAAATTTTAATTGAATTTCATAGAACTGGGGATATGTTAGGTATTATAAATTTGTAATTATTGCGTTCGATTAATATTTTCAGGAGAGTATATTTGAGATTAAAAAAATATTATTTTTTCTCAAATGAATTAAATAATTCCAAATTTTAAGGGACTGAAATAACACATTTACTATAGTATTTCAATTCTTTATAATTTGAATTTATTTAACTCTTAAGAAAAAGTATAACTATTTTAATTTGGAAAAACTTACGAATCAGTTGTAGCAAATGATTTGTAACGTATGGAATCTTAGTAATTTAATTCTATGCCAAATATTCAATAGATATATAAGTTTGTAATAGTATATTATAAAGGCAAGTTTCTTGGAGCAAAATTAAAGAGACCACTTTGAGGGTTGACTCGTCGCATAAGACCCGTCCGCGAAACGTGTCCTTAGTCTTCACTGAGAATCGCGAGTCTCCAACTGACGAAATCTACCATAGCGACGGCAACACCCAATTCTTCATTTTGTTCATCGCCATCACGTTGCTTTCATATCTTGCTCTTCTTCTTCTTCCTCAGCTCTCGTCACAGTCTCTCCATCAATCTCGCCGATTTTTTACGCAGACCCTTCCTCTGTAGTCTGTAGATGTTTTTTCTCTCCACCAATTTCGCTCTCCACAAGTGGAGTGTCCACTTTCTCTTCCTCATCCTGACACCCCCAAGTCACTGCGGCTCTTTTTCTTTGCTTCTAATCGACAATATTTGTTGATTGAATTGATGGGTACCAAGAATTTTTCCATGGTGAGAACCAATTTTCATTTCCTGGACAGAGCTTTCTTGCTCGACTTTCTGTATAAGAACATGTTTTGGCTTCTGGGGTTGCTCTGTCACTCCCTGTTCTACGCTTTCGGCTCGATCATGAGATATTTTTCCAGGTTTGTTTCATCGTTTTTTGTTTCTGTGTTTGTTTTTTCCTGTCTTTTTTAAAAATTAAGATTGATCGGTTGTTTCTGTTTCTTTTGGCAGAGCCCTCGCTGACGAGAATTCTGAGAAAAATGAATCCAGTTTTAGAATTGTTGAGTCTCAAGAGGAGAATCAGATTGGTTCTTCTGCTGATGGGTTGGGAAAAAAAGAAACTTTAGAAATGGGTTTTCTGTTTCATGGCGGTACTGAAACTGAAACTGTTACTGGTATTGATGAAGATGAAGATTCTGCGCCCACTGCAATGACCAGCAAGTACCAGTTCATTTCTGGGGGAAATATCAGTGGATTTGTGGAGGAACCAACAACCATGAGCCTCACTGTACAAGAACTGTTTGTGGGTTCAGTTGATTCCACCATTCCCACCGATCAAATCATCGAGAAGCAGTTTTCTGGGGGATGTAATTTTGAAGCAGAGGACTCTGTTCTTGTTGAAGAAGAAAAAGCAGAGGAATCTGTTCTGAGTTTTAGCTTTGGAAGGCTTCTGGAGAAAAATGAAAATTTTGCCATCACTTTGCATCCTGATGAGCCATCTCCTGTCCTCAGCTTGGAATATGATGTATTGGGTAAGCATGATTTTTCTAATGAAGCTCAATTACATTCAGAAAATCAGTTTTGCCCAAATCCAGAGTCAGTTAGATCAGCAAACGAGTTGGGTAGTTGTGAATTTTTGTTGGGTGATAATGCCATGCAGAGTTCAGAGCCAATTGTTGAAAGAGATGATTCTGATGAATATATAGAGTTGAATCCTCATATGCAAAACTCAAGTTTGGTGGTGGAAGAAACAGTTTATGTTGATGATTTAGGAGATTCAAACAATGTTTCAGAAGAAGAGGCTGTGGCCAATGAAGATACAGAGCAAATGGAGAGATCAGAGAGAGCTGAAAAAGCTGAGAAGCTGAGCTTTGATGATTCCGAAGTAGAAAATGAAGAAGAAGAAGAAGAAGAAGAAGAAGAGGAGGAGGAGGAGGCTGTTGATTTTGAAGAAACAGAGCAAATGGAGAGATCAGAGAGAGCTGAGAAGCTGAGCTTTGATGATTCTGAAGAAGAAGACAAAGAAGAAGAGGAGGCTGTTGGTTTTGAAGAAACAGAGCAAATGGAGAGATCAGAGAAAGATGAGAGCTCTGATGATTCTGAAGAGGAAGACATTGGATGGAACTTCATATCAGAGCACCAGGACTTGATAGAGCAGCTCAAGGTTGAGCTCAAAAATGTTAGAATTGGTGGGCTTCCAACAATCTTGGAGGAATCCGAGTCGCCGAAGATTGTTGAAGATCTCAAGCCTCTCAAGATTAATGAGAAGAAATTGGAGCACAAAGACAGAATAGAACAAATCCAAAAGGTCTACAAGAATTATGCAGAGAAGATGAAAAAATTGGATGTCTTGAATTACCAGACCATGCATGCAATTGGTATGTTTCTTTCACAAAAACACAACAACTTTGATTCATTTTGTTCTATCCAATGATTTGCTTCAACTGTTAACTATGTTTATGTTTGTTTCATCACCTAATCATGTTGTTTAGTATTGCATACCAAATCATTGTCTTGGAAACATTTTCTAAAAGCAAAAGCACATCTTTTTCAGATCAGCTTTCACCTCATTGAATTGTGGGTCTCCACAATCTTTATTTTTACATGGATCACTCTTTTATAATTTTGTACAGTAGTAGCTATTTTGTGTCACATGGCAAGTATTTGTGTACTGAAACTAACAGTTTCTTGATTTTTTAAAGTCATTGTCTCTTTAATGTCTTGCCACCAACCTACTGTCCTTCCAATTTCATGAGCTAATAATTGCAGACATTTGTGCACCAGACATTGCTCTCTGTGTAAAAAACCAGCGTTCTTGTGGTCCCATTACTTATAAAATTGTTTGTACTTGTATTAAATCACAAATGGAATGTTAAGTTAGTTTAAGAAGTTAGGTTTCGGAACATCCTCGAATAAATGTTTAGTAATGCCTTCTGATTATGTTGTCTACAGCATTCTATTTAGTACTAAGTTATTTCCGAGAATCTTGCAAGAACTCAACCAAAATTATGTTGTGTGATCATTGTAGGATTTATTAGGAGAAAAGACCAATCTCATCTGATTTCTGTCCGGAAAACATCAGCGATGAAGTTTCCTTTCTTGCAAAACTTGATGGGAAGCAAAACAAGAATGGTAGGAGATGATCCCATTGGAGAATTGGAAAGAGATTTGGAACTGGTGTATGTTGGTCAAGCTTGCCTTACATGGAAGATCCTATACTGGCAATACGGGAAAGCAAATGAGCTAAGCGACTACGATCCTCAAGGTTTTCGACACTACAATCAAGTTGCTGGCGAGTTTCAGCTCTTTCAAGTGCTTATGCAAAGATACGTAGAGGAAGAGACATTTCAAGGACCTAGAGTCCAACACTACGTCAAGAACAGATTCATTCTTCGTAACATTCTCCAAGTTCCCGTCATCCGAGGTAAACAAGCATAGATTGCATCAAAATTACATAGTTTTGATGAAAACGAAGAATGTGGAAATGGTCTAATCAAGATAATATCTTTGCAGATGACAAGGACAAGAAAACAAGAAGAGGAGAGGAGGAAAGCACGATATCAAGCGCTATGCTGAGCAAAATAATCAATGAATGCATGCGGGTTTTTTGGGAATTTATCCGCGCTGACAAGAAAGGGACTACTGTGATCTCAAAGGGCACACAGCAACATATTCAAGCTGATCTCCAAAACCCAACTGATGCCAATTTGCTGATAGATGTTCAGACAGATCTGCAAAAGGTAATGATAATGCTTTTGTTTATATCACATCAAGAACTGTGATGTATAGATACATTCTGATATTCAAATTCACTTTCTTGTTTATCTTTCTGCAGAAGGAGAGGAAGCTTAAAGAGATTCTGAGAACTGGGAATTGCATAGTGAAGAAGTTTCAAAAGCCTCAAGAAAGTCGTTTGGATCACGAGCTCTTCATCGCACAAGTTGAACTGAGATTGGTTTCAAGAGTGCTAAACATGTCAAGATTAACAACCCAACAGCTAATATGGTGTCAAGAACAATTAGACAAGATTAACTTTACCAGCAGAAAGGTTTACTTGGAACCATCCTTTTTAATGTTTCCATGTTGACATGGTGTGGTCTCTACAGTTAGGATTTAGAAACAGAAATATATAAACAGTTCCTTGGAACTTTAATTTGTGAACTCAAATTGAATGAAAGGTTGAAAATTAGTAAATTACTAGCTTCTCTTGTATATTCTTTTCACAGTTTTATATACAGATTGTGAGCTCAAGTGAATCAAGATTTAGTGTTGTGGCTCAAGTTGTAGAGAGTGATGGACAAAAGTGGCTTGCCTTTGAATCTTGGAATAAAACAGCAAGAGCTTTGGGAACAATTGTTTTGACTTGGTGGCATAGAATTTGATTCCATGTTCATGGTATATAATTAGGATGGTGGATTTGATACCTTATGTACATACTTTTATATTATGGAACCAGATTTTGTGGTTGAAATAATTAGAATATAAGAGGAGTTGTTTGACCATTATAATGTCTATTGTGAACAGTTGGAAATTGTTGAGTTAATTTTTTTTTTTTTGATAAAACAAACTAGACTTGGGATAGATTAAGGAGAGAGGTCTGAACAGATCTCCTCCACCATAATAGAGTTATTACAATCCGCCAAAAGTAAGTTAACAGCACCCACAGGTGGGTGAGAATGAATTTAACTTTGTATAATTTCTTTTATAGAAACAATATGATGACATGCCGTCATATTTTTTTTCTCTTTCATAAAATAAAGAGGCAATTACAGTTTCCTACTTTATGGTACACCTTTTTTTCCGTTTCATATTCTGAAGTAGTTTTTCGTTGTTTATCCTATCTTATGATTTCCAAGGAAGGCACCGTTTCTAACACCGTTATATTGAAGGTAAAAAGACGGATTTGCCATCATCTTCATCTTCAACCTCTCTTTCTCTGGATAGCTTCCTCTGGATAGCTTCAAAGCCAAGAACCCATCAGCTCTCTCTCTCTCTCTCTCTCTCGCTCTCTCTCTCTCTCTCTCTCTCTCTCTCTCTCTCATCATCTTCACCAAAATGGGTTCATAGAGTTGTGGTTTTTAGATTTGTGGTTTTTGTGAAGATCTGAGATGGGTTTTGGGTTTGGTTTTGGGTTAATTGTCTGTTAATTTTAATGGGTTTTGTTGACCTTTTGTTGATGTTCTATTTGATTTTGGTGTGTTGTTTAGCTTGTTGGTTGAGATTATTCATTATTGTATTGGGTACGGTTGATTTTGTTTTGCCATTGTGAATGTATTGTTTATGTGTGTATTAATTTGCGATCATGGTGGCAGTGAGGGAGTGATAATAATTTTCCAGCGAGTTCATGAATTTTCCGGCAGTTCATGAACTTTCCGGTGAGTTCATGAATTTTCCAGCGAGTTCATGAACTTTCCGCGCGAGGTTAGCTTGAAGAAGAAGAACAGTTAAAGTAAGGGCATTTTGGAGTTTTTAAAAAAATGGGCACATGACCAAATAATAACTTTTCCGTCAAATTTAATTGACGGAACCGGATTTGCATACTATAGGGTAGAAAAAACAACGAAAAAATACTTCAGGGTATGAAATTGAAAAGAAAATATATCATAAAATAAAAAACTGTAATTAACTCTAAAATAAAACACTATATACATGTGTGTTGTACTTCGTGTAATTTGTTATAATAGATCATTGTCAAATAAACGGCAACATATCACCCTGTCTTCAAAATAAAATTAAGTGTTGGTACTTACGGAATGAATCAATATGAAAAAAATTGTATAATTTAGGGACTAAATTATGCGGATACTATAGGTGTTAAAGAAAAATTGAAACAAAACAAATACAAATTTTCCGAATAAGACAAAATAAATAAATAAAAACGCTCACATCCAAACCTTATTGTTGTGGCCCACTAAACAAATGTTAGCCTAATAAAGTAAAGCCCATTGAGTCATTGACCCAATTTCAGACTCCAGATTCAATATAATCCGGGCCGTTGGGTCCAAGTCACATGCGCAACACAATCCGTCGATCAAGATTTACGAAACCAATCACAGCCGTTAGATCTAGGGCGCAATCAACAGCAACCCCATTTATAATCTTGAATCTGATCATAACAAAACCCCTCTGTTCTGTGTATATCTATCGTCTCCACCTCCCGTCTGAAAAACCCTAGGAGAGAGAAATCCGCCGACAACAATGGTTCAGCGACTCACATATCGCAAGCGCCACAGCTACGCCACCAAATCCAACCAGAACCGGGTCGTCAAAACCCCAGGTAATCCCCGCAGCTTTGTTCCTCTGTATCTGGTAATATGTGTTTGAAAATGTATTGAATCGACTGTTGAGTTATAGCTTGGGACTCGAACCTTGTTGTTGCGTTTGTGATCCTGGGTTGTTCTACGGATCGTGATTTTAGTTTGGGTTCATTTATATTTTGTGGATTGTGTTTTGGTGTTTTAAAGATTTGATTTTTATTTTGTTTGTTTTGTTGTCGTTTCTTGCTTGGTCTAGGTGGGAAGCTTGTGTACCAGACCACAAAGAAGAGAGCAAGTGGACCCAAGTGCCCTGTTACTGGCAAGAGGATTCAAGGGGTATGTGGAAATGGAAAAAACCTATTATTCTTAGCGTATTTGTATTGGTTGTGTTTGGAAATTTAGAATGCAAGTTATGACATTAGTTGTTTTATTGTGTTGTTCAGTGAGCTCCTAATAGGTTCAAAATATGTATACTAATACATTTTGTCTGACAAGTAAACCAATAGAATGGATTGTATACTGGAATGATTATGTTACCATATTCCCCCCTCCCCCTTAAAAAATCACATTAGATTAAAAATTTATTCATATAAAAGCTTTAGAAATATATTTCTTAGTTGCAATGGTGCATGATACTTTGATAAAATTGATAATGTGAATTACTGTATTTAGTGTTTTGTCATTAGACTTTACCCTTTCATGTGATTTGTGGTTGACATTTCCAGAAATGTAGGAATCTGAAGTGAATGGAACATCTAGCTTATTTATCCCTTGCCTTAGTTTCATAGTCTAGTTAACCATTGTCTTCAGGTAGCTTGAATTCTTCACTCCTGTTTTACTTGTGGCTGTTGTCCCCATTGTATACTTTATTTGATGTGCACTCAGGTTTTTCTGTTTTGTTCTAAACAACTATTCTATTGTTACACCAATATCCTTTTTTCACTTCCCCGCATTTCTGTTCCTATCAATTGTTCTTATTGGCAAAGGAAAATTAATTTTTGAAATCAATTCGGCTTGTGAGCAGCTTTACACCAATTAAGGCATTGCTTTTTTCATATACATTTGTACCCTTTTTGCAATTGATGGTCATTTATAATCTTTCTGATTTCACACCTAATAAGTCATTTTTTTCCGAATGCTTTTCTCATTGCAAATGATATTTAGTTATGATCTTACTGATCTCTGATTCTTTGAGACTATTGAGTGATATTTCTCATTAATGAATATTGGGTATGTTTCAGATTCCCCACTTGAGACCTGCTGAATACAAGAGGTCTAGACTGTCTAGGAACCGTAGGAGTGTAAACCGTGCTTATGGTGGTGTTTTGTCTGGAGGTGCTGTCCGTGAAAGGTTTGTATTGTTGAAGCTTATGTTAATATCAGGTTTGATACAGTGAAGTATTTGATCCTGACATGTGATCTGGGATTTTGTAGGATCATCCGAGCTTTTTTGGTGGAAGAGCAAAAGATTGTGAAAAAGGTCTTGAAGATCCAGAAGTCAAAGGAAAAGACAACAAGGAGCTAGATGTTTTCTTTAGTGAAATTTTCCTGGGTCCATAATAGAGTAGTCAATCTTGGAAATGCAATTCAAGGTTTCTGAACTTTGAATTTCTCTCTTCTTTTTCTGGTTTAAAGTTATAAACTATCTTTTGTATTGCACTTTGTCTACAAATCCATCTTACCAGGATTTTGATTTTGCTTGAGTAATTGTTTAATGTTTGGTATCATCAGCTACATTTTGTGTGTTTATGTAATATCAAATTAGCTAAGTCACATCCCTTTTGATTCATTGGTACATTCATGTATGCTGTGTTGATGCATCACTCGAAATCTATATTACAGCAAATTCTATGATATCAAATGGTACATTGCCTTGATCTTTTTCACAACCCTCTACAGAATTCTCTGTAGTGGTGAAACCTCTCTCTCTCTCTCTCTCTCTCTCTCTATCAATGATCTAAGATTTTGCTGTTTAAAGTAATGAATAACACCAGTAGATTTTATTGATTTCTCTATCTCTTGACCAACTACAAGAGATAATCCTTGAATCAAGACTCAAGAAAAGTGGCAAACCACTCTCTCATCTTGGCAACATGTTGGGCGTGAGGAGGGAGAGTCTCCTTCAACAAAGAGAAGCCATTGAGATCAGTGACCCATGAGAAAAATATTGGGTGCATGATTGGGTCAATAGCAACTCCAAACGCCTCATTAAATGCTTGGTAGTTGCAAGCATTGGTACCAACAATTATATCAAGGAACCCTAAGCTTTCACCATTCATATATGGAGATCTTGGTGGAAAATCCTTGTCAATGCCTTCTTCAAACACCTTGAGCAGCTTGCTATACTCTTCTATTGCCTTCTCTCTCTCCTTGCCTTTAGAGAAGACCACACGATATGAAACGGGATGCATCTGCAATATCATCACAGTAAATAGACAGTAAGAATAGGCATGCTGTGAATTAATAGTGAACATGATATAAACTTACGTCAATGTATACAATTAGATGTAAGGCATGAGCCTCTAGAAAGTTACGCACCTTGTCATCATAATAGTTAGCCCAAAACCGTATTTTTGCCCTTTGGTAAGGATCTTCGGGCAACAATTTGGGAGAATGATTCCAATAGTCATCGATGTATTCGAGTATGACAAGAGACTCCAGAATGCATTTCCCATTGTGGATGAGTACAGGTACTTTCTTGTGGATATGGTTGGAGCTGAGGAGCAAGTCACTCTTATTTGCTAGATCTTCCTTTATGTCCTCATATGGTATCCCCTTGAGCTTGAGGGCAAGCTCAACTCTAGTGCAGAAGGAGCTACCAAATGTTCCTATCAGCACCACTTGCTCTTCACTTTGCTTTTTCTCCATGGTAATGAAGCCCTTGTATTGCTTATCTTTGGTGTGGTTTGGCTGAACCTTTTGTAGAGCATCTCTCTGGCACTGTTTTGCTGTTTTAAGGAGTCAGTTATGCTTACTAGTCAAAAGTCAACCAAAGAAGCAGAAGATGGAAGCTTGGGACCCAAGTTCAACTTGAATTTAGTCCTCCAAGGTTGACCTTTACTTTATACTCTTTTGAATCTTGGTACACAAGCTCAACTTGTTGACCTTTATTTTGTACACTTTTGAATTTTGGCCCAAAACCTGATTTTGGCCCTTTGGTAAGGATCTTCTGGCAATAGTTTGGGAGCATAGTTCCAGCATTCATCAATGTATTCAAGAATGACAAGTGATTCTGCAATGGATTTTCCTTGGTGTACCAAGACAGGCACTTTCTTGAGGACAGGATTGTGTTTGTGCAGCAACTCATTCATAGGGTATACCCTTTAGTTTAAGGGCCAACTTCACTCTTGTGCTGTAGGAGCTACCAAATGTTCCTATCAGCACCACCTCACTTTGTTTGCTCCATTATATATGTGAAGTTCTAGCTTGTCATATATGCCATCTTAGATGGTTCGTTTAGGTCTTTTATATGGTTTTCCTCAAACACCTTAAGCAGCTTGCTCAACTCTTCAATGGCCTCTTCTTGCTCTTTGCCTCTTGACATGATGATTGGGATAAAGCTAGGAATATATGAACTGAAAAACAAGATTACCATTGGTTTCACAACCAAGCATTAAAAATAAGGCGGTCAAGTCCACCGTACTCCTATTATCGTGAGTCTTAAAAATGTTGATTTTCATAAAAATCACGAGACACAACTTTACTGTTACGTACGCAATGTTGATTGTAATGAGTTGAACACTTGAGGCTCTCTTGCATTGGAGCTTATAAAATGGGGTTTGTATTTTTTGGGCTGCTTAGTGCAGCCTAATGCCCACATAGTTTACAAGAATTGTATTGTATGCATTAAGTGAAATATTTGAAGATAATGTTAAAGAAGAGGTGAATTCTTGGCCAATAAGTTGAAGACAATCTCATCACAAATGATAAAGCTTGTAGAAAGAAACAAATGAAAGGTCTTGGTCCTTTGAAATTTGAACATAAGAAGAGTATAGGAACTCAATTTGGACCTTAGTTTGGGCTATGTATGAATCTAACCAACTTGGGTAGGCTTGTTTGTTTGTATTTATTAAACTCGTTCCTTTTCTTTTGAGCTTATTTATTAAACTCGTTCTATTTAGTACAATTTAATGATATTCACTCATTACACATATAGGGAAAACATGTCATTAGAATACATGTAAAAAAAATTGTTTACTATTAAATCATATGATAATATTAGTTTGACATCCAAAGATCCTACCAAAAAAAAAAAATTTAACGGTAATGCTAAAACTAAACAGAATATTTTTCACTAGATGTGAAGACCTAAATCAAACATTAAAAAAATAATTATATGAACGGTAAAAATTAAAACTTTTTATAAGAAAGTTCAAATATAGCACTTGGTAGTGGACATCTCAGTTGGAGTGTCCCACACAAAACTTGACTTCCATGCATCATGAGGACTCAAAATGTTCATCAATGGGAACCCAATATTCCACTGCTCCTCATCTCCATGAATGTTCCTCAACATCACCCCATTAAGATTATTGATCTCCTCTGATCCATCACTCCCTTGTGATTGCATCTCATGCTGATGATGATTAGGTATCAAACTAGTCAACAATGAGAACCCATTATTGTGACCTTGATCATGATCTTGTGATGAAAATGATCCTCCAAAATCTCCAAGCACTGAAGATGACATGTTCAGCAACATGGAGGACACATCATCAACAACTGAGCTGCTGCTTCTAGGAGGTGGTGGTGGTGGTGATGGGTCTAGAGGTGAGAACATGAAGGTGGAAGCAAGGTCAAGCCCATTAGAGATGGTACTATTGGGACTTTGGTAGTGATGATGATGATGAGCCATTAATGGGTTGTTGATGGAATGGTCCAATATTGGAGAAAAGCTAGCACTTGATGATTGTTGCACATTGTTATGGTCACCATAGAAACTGGTTTTTGTTGTGAAAGATGACATGTTGTGGTCATGGTCATGATGACTAGAGGTTCTGGTTTCTGGTTGTGGAGACATCCAAGATTGAGAGAGAGCTCTGTGAGCTGCTGTGTTTGTTTTCTTGAATATTCTGCATATTGCCCATGAATCCTGAAAACAAGTTCAATCATGTAACAGCTCAGTTAGCATACATGTAAATTAAGTCTCTGATCAGAAATTCAAGAAATGACTTTTCTTTCTAAAGAACTCAAAATAGAAAAAGACTAAATCATTGATTTTTTTTCCAGGAAAATTAATGATTCACGCATATAACCGTCGTACATGTCAAATACATGTACCCTGAAATTGAATTTTAATAATTTATTATATCTAACGAAAGATGAGATTCATTTTTCACTTATCACAACACGACACGCGTCTTACATATATTTGATATGTAAGGCAGCTGCATGCGCGAATACGCTCATTTTTTTAACTTTGAGGAGGGTAAAGTTTTATTTTGTCATAAAAAAAATTGAAAACTAGTTATGAAGCGTAGGTACTATACATTTGCAGGGATGGTTTTGTCCAAGAATCTCTTTGGAGCTGATGGGTCATTGAGTGAAGGCAAGCGAAACTCATGCATCATCCAGTCGGTTTTGACCCCTTTCGCAGCTCTGCCTCTGTAGAAAACTAGGGATTTTCTCAAGCCAATACACTTGGAACCTTCCGACGAGTATATGGGCCGGTCGGTTCCGGTGGCTTTCCAGAAGCCGGCTCCGGTTACTCGGTTCGGCCGGGCACTGTTCCGGTACTTCCGGTCTCTTGGGCAGAAGAAGTACCACTCTTTCTCTCCACTAGGTGCCAACTCTAATATATCATGCAACAAAACAAATAACATGTCAATATATAGACAGACTATGAATATAATTTATGTGTCAACATTTTAATAAAGTGATTTAAAATAAAAAAATCACTTACGTGCAATAAAAAAAAAACACTCAAAAGTTACTTGTTACAATGAGATGGCTTAATAGGGATATAATTAGTAGTTTTGTAGCTAGCGTTACATAATAATCGTTTGCACGCTTAGATTATTTCTACGATAATAAAATCTCAGTTCGACCACCTCTACAAATATATATGTGAACTATGTATATTTGAGTGTGTCTATAATATATGTATTTATTTTTTAAATCTTGGGCAAGTACTTTCAATCAAAACTCGACTTAAAATCTGAATTGTCTATAGTCTAATATTAGTATGATAACTAAACAAGATTCTCTCTTTAGGGTTTTAATATGCATTAACATGATAGGAATAAAAAGAAAGATGAAACTTAGGGCTGATGAACATCTTACTTGGAAGATCCCAAGGATCATATTTGTAAATGTCAATTTGCTTGATGAGCTCAATGGTGAGAGGCCTCTGCTGAATCTTCCTCTTGAGATAGAACCCAACAAGCTCCTCATCTGTTGGATGAAACCTAAACCCTGGAAGCATTATATCCTCCATTTTCTCTCCACCATCACTTCTCTCATCCATCTCTCTAGCTAGCTAGGAACCCAAAAGAAGAAGAAGAGCACTTCTCTTCAAAACCAAACCCTAACCCAAAAACTTGGAAAAGCCACTACTCTCTAACAAGAGTCAACAAGTCAAGAACCAGCTCAATAAGCTAGAAACTCTAGAAAGCTAAGCTAGACATGAACAACAAGAGACTGTGCTGAGTTAAAGAAAAGTGTTGAGATTTAAAGCTCAAGCTCACTTAATTTGAAGCCATTATATGCCTCCTTCTCAGGGGTCTGACCCCGAAGTATCAGCCACCTTTTTCGGTGACGAGAGAGAGAGAGAGTTCACTTATAGTAAAAAGACCAGGAATCAAGAAACACCACAAGTCAAGAAAATGGATTTTGAGTGGTGGACTCTTATATTTTTCTTTTACTATTTTCGTAGTGCCATGCATGCATTTAAGGAACACCATTTGGTCTTTGTTTAATCCAAATTCAAGAATCTCAAGAAACAAACAAATCAGCAGTTTCTTGGGATAAGATCGTTGGTCATTAATTACTAATTAATCAAACACTAATGTCATAATCAAACGATCGACATTTTCACACTTTCAAATCCAGACAAGGCAAGCTTCCAAGTCCGAGGAAAAAACAAAGAAAATATGTTTTATTTTAATTATTTATTATTTGAAATTTGAAGACCTTCAAGAAACCAACTTCCAAGATAGAGGCTTCATTTTTTTTTAATTCAACTGTGGAATTCTGAGAGAGATTAAAATAATGGTATCAGTTTCTATTCCATTCCCCAGAGCTTCTATTCCACTGGAAATGTCAGGTTGAAGACTACTACATTTTTTGGGGTTAAATATGAGTCTAAAATTAGGTCAATTAGGAGACCACTTGACACTATTGGATTCCACAGCTGACCTTCATTTTTTTTTTCATGGTACAAAATCATTATTGATAGCTAGCTTAGATTTGTTTTCTTGGATTCATGTTTATGAGGTTTTGGAGTGTTTTCATACATAAGGATCCAATGTTATATATGTCCTTGATCTAATTAGTTCTATACAGTTTTTTCTTTCTTACTCACCACATATTAAAAATCATTTTAAGTAACATCTTAAACTATTTTGAGTGACGGTAGGTATGTATTTTATAAGTTGTCACATGTCTATTTTTTAAAATATGCATTCGTTTGGCTCACTGGGAATGAGATTGTCATCAACAAACATCAACCGAGTTTATACAAGATTGTTCGAAAGATACAATGTTTTCTATTTTCTTTAAATATATGATTTCAATGATTTTCCGCTCAATCATCAATATAGTCTAGAGCTTTGGATTCGTTCCCCTCTTAATGTACTTCATTTTCGTTCATCTTATATATTGAACCAAAAAAAGATTGTATGTTTTGTAATCTAAAAATATATCTCTTATAGTGAGTTTTTCACTTTCACTTCAGTAATATTTCTTAAACAAGACCTTGAGTAAATTTCCTCTCATTTTGTTGCTATTTAGACTTTGAAAATGCTAAGAGAACCCAAAGTGTATGTGGGATTCCTCAATTTCTTGCTTTTGGTAATTGCATTGAGGTTATTAATGAAATATGAATTGAAATGAAGCCACATTAGAGTTTGAATTACCTCAAAAATCCCACAAGAAAAATAATAATTTAGTAAAATATTGGGTACTTGACTTTTTGTAATAGCAAAAACAATATATATGAATTTGATGTGGGGGGTTTATATTGGAATGGAGAGTCAAAGGCCAAACTTGGGACTCCAAATTCAGTGAAACTCCCCAAATTTAAGCCCTTCCTTTTGTAACTCTTTTTTGTCTCTTCTCTAGGGCTTGCTGTCCAACCGTGTACTCTTAACTTTTAAATAATTAAACAATTGTCCATTATAGTCAAAACTATATAAACTCTTCAAATCAAACTCAAGCATCTATGCCTCTTTCTAAGTGAACATTTAATCACCAATTTTTTATTGTCTATAATGATATTAGTTTTTAAACCCACATTGTAGTAAACACTAAACAGTAGAAGGGGCAAATTTACACAGAGAAGATAATTTATGTGTTTTTCTAATGTGAACGGATGTAATATCTGGTTTTACGTTTTGATTTTTACCTAGTCATCTTACTACCATGGTCAATTTGTATATTCTTTGTTTTTTCTCTATTTAAATGGACGTAGTAACATATGCACGATTTTACGTGAAAAAATCGTTTTCCAAATAGATAGACAGTTGTAAGATGATTGCTAATGTCAACTAGAGCTGACAGTCCGTCAACACAAAATTAGAGTGTTAGGACTCACACATTTTATAATCGTTTTGTGTTCATAATAAATAATCAATGGTTTAATGAAAAATTAATCCTAATAACGTACCAAATGTGTTGAATAGTGCCATGTCATACATGATAGTTCTATCGTGCA
>JAYMTA010002380.1:0-16698 GCA_036897625.1 Pelargonium cotyledonis | reverse complement strand
AATACTGGACATATAGCAGAGGATAAAGAACAGAGATAGAGAAGCGCGCGAGACGAGGGAGAGAGAATGTAGAGTGAATTAATTAGTTTTTTTATTATTATGTCATTAGCCCACGGGCCAACCGTATAACTCACGGGTTAAACGGTTGGGGCCAATAAAAATGCGGGTCAATAAAAATGTTGATCCAACAGTTAATTTTGCGGGTTGGACTGATCTGGCCCGCGGGCCAGAAGCCTAATTAACAGGTCTAGATACCAACAACCATGGTTACATTCTGTATGCCATGACCTGGTTTTCTTTCTCTTCACACTCAATAGCTCCTTGATACATTATGTATGTTGTTCAGGTTGTTTTTCAGCACATGTGGGTTTGGAGATGACATTTTGGCCTCGACTACGATGATGTACACAAAGACTGCTTCAACTTGCCCCGAAGGTGATCAAACAGTGAAACGTGCAGGCCGGAAGTTGCTGATAGTTCCACCACTTAAAAAATTCACACTCTCGAAGGCTAAAAAATCATGGAACTCTAGCCACGACATGCCTTCTTTAGCTGTGGAGTTAGACATAGATTGAATGGAATCGACTTCGTGAGCTCAAACAGGTAGTGTATCCAAAGATGTTCCATTCTCAAATCTCAGCTTAATCCGATGAGATGAGAAAATCAAACATGAAAAGCTAGAAATCAAGCTCGTGTAATCAACAATGCTATATGCTTGTAATGCTTCAGTTTTAATGTCCTGTATATATTTGTTCACAATGAGATTGAGCCTTGTTTTTCCTACTTGAAACTGTTACTGTTGATGAAAATTACATTCATGACAGCTTGCAGGAAAAAAGGACAAAGCTTGCCTCACAATTGTGCATAGGAATAAGAATTTCCACACCAGCAAAGCAAAGTAGCCTTGTGTCCATATCAAAAGAGCTTCATTTTTTCTCCTTTTTCAACAAAAGGAGAACCTTGCAGGAGAAATTTTTTATCACAATCTGCAGCTCTTTTCACTCTCCTTGGAATGGGGAAAATCTGGGTTGAAGTTTGCTTGATTTCAGCACGGGGTCTCCGGCGCACTTCCTCACTTTGGAAGCTTCAATGGTATGCCGTTGGATGGATTGATCCCAACAACAAGTACTGCACCAAGATTGACACTTCTGGAAATGCAAATCCAGCATGGAGAACTAAGTTTGCCTGCTTGGTCGACGACTCTGATTCAAAAATGCAAGATCTGGCGCTGCACGTTGAAATTTACAGCAGAGAGCCCGTCTTCCTCAGAGAGAGACTTGAAGGGACAGCAACTGTTGTCCTGAAAGAGTTCTTGGCTAAGCGTAGTAAGAAGCCAGAGACTCCAAGGACGACGGGAGCTGAAGATGTTGGTAGCTACCAGTTGAGGAAAAGGAATTCCAACAAACCTCAGGGATTTGTTGATGTTTCCATCCGTATCTCGGAGGAAAAGGAAGAACCAAGTTCCCATCCAGGTTGGTATTTATCATTTATCAAACATTCCTTCAAGTTTAGGTAACTTATTTGGGATGGAAATTGTCAAATCAACTTGTTTTTGTTCTCTTGTAGGTAATGGTGGAGGAATTGAGCTCATGGATCACAGCAATGGTATCAACTTAGCCTCTGGAAGCAACGGCTCCCTTTCACGCTACCCTTCTACACAGCCTCCGACTCTGCTCCAACATCCCCAAAGGCCGGAAAATCAACTGAACTCTAATTTTCCCTACACCCATCCAAGGCCATTTCATGCGAACTACTCCAATCCATCTGTAGGAGGACCAAGCTATCAATCAGCTGCCGGACCAAGCTACCGCCCATCCCAAACTCCTCCACCGCCTCCTCCACCCTCCAATGTTGGCTATATACCCGCTTTTCTTCATAGAACAGATCGTTTTCCCCAGACTTACATAAACATGCCAGCCTCTGGAGCTGGAGCAGGAGCAGGACGTGGTGGCGGACCTGGTTTCGGGGCGGGATTAGGTGTTGGAGCACTGGCTGCTGGTGCTGTTATCTTTGGTGATGACTTTATGTCGGGATTCGATGTTCCTGCAGGTTTACAAGATGCTAGCCTTACCATATGGACAGATCCTCCTTTCTGAAGAAGAAAAAAAAAAAAACAATAACTAGCTTCAACAATTATGTTGTGATGCAGTGATGTGCATTTAAAGGACAGATTTGTATCTTCAGCTAGTTTATTGGTAATGGTAAATGAACATCTGCATAGATTGTGTTTTAGTCTTTTAGATGTCAGAGACATGCTAATCTTCTAATGTCAATTACTTGTGGCATCAAACTGCTTAACATCATCAACATCAAAAGAGAACAAAACTGCCCTTTTCATACAAATAATATACACATTGTGTACATTACATCCGAGTAGTAATACAAATATACAGACGCATTCCTTTTCTATGTCTGATCGTATAGATCAGGAACAGGAAGTATCATCAGTAATGGACGTGTGCTAACAATTCTTATATTTACATATGTTCTGAATGTGAACTTCATATGAAATGACTTACTGCTTTTAGAAAGAAGCAACAATGGGCATGAGAGATAAGCTTTAAATGGCTGCTTGTAGACTCTGCTCCTCTGAATAGCCAAAAGCTTTTTGCAGGAATTTCTCTACAACTGACACAAACTCTTCTACTTTTTCTTCCTGGGGTAAGTGACCACAGTTTTTTATCACTTCAAGGGAAGATCCAGGAATGGCCCGGGAAAGTCTCTCGGCATTCCAAGAGGGGATGATTCGATCATTATCACCCGTGACAATCAGAACTGAATCCCAATACGAGATTCGCAAGCATCACTATATATAAAGTTAACAATGAAACACAAAATCGAAGGGGCTAGCAATTATAGGAGGTCCAGTTTTGATAGGTCACATGATTTAACATGGACAAAGGACTTGCAAACAGAGGATTATAATTTGCTAGCTAAACCTCTCTAAGAGAGTATTTTTGAAAAAAAAAAAAAAAAAAAAAAAAAAAAAAACTATCATCCATATTGGACATGCAAAGTGTGCAGAAATATAGGGTCAATATTTTTACCTGGACATGATATTTCATTGAGCCTCTTGGCCAGTGGTGGCTTTGATTCAGATTTAGTATCAGTGAGCATTGCTGCTGTAAATTCTACAAGAGCCCTGTCCCAACCCTTAGTTCTCAATGGCTGCATATTATATAACATGCGCTAAGCAAAGAACAACATGATGATTCCAGTCTACCTTTCTAAAATAAAATAGAAACGAGAATAATAAAGCTATTTAGATATTCTACCTTTGTGTAGCCTTCAAGGACATGTTCAGTGACTTTTACAGCATCATACCATGCATTTCTAATGGCAGCAATTCCAAATTTATCAATTATCATGCGAACCTGAGAACCATTCAGTCAAGTAACCATCAGATATGAAATAAAGATAGTAGATTCTAGAAAGAATCAAATACAACAAAAAAAAAAAGAAAAAAAATGAAAAGAGCAGTAATATGAATAATGCATTATACATCTGACATGAGAAATAGAAAAATGCTTAACCGTATATATGAGGTCTGTTGTTATGTAGTGCACTAAATATACATGGAAAAGAATGGATATGGTGAATTCAAGGTCATCTGCAAAAGACTTGAGTTGATTTGTTGTTCAACCTATATGGATTGCTAAATTTCCAAATGCTGTACATGATTCTGTAAAATGGAACCTGACTCAGTTCTTACGAACACCGAGCCAAAAACTAAGAAAATATGAAAAAAGAGAGGTTTTAATGGTTATATTAATGATCTCATTTCATGTTATGATTGTCTCGGCAGAAAAAACTGAGGATCAGCAACACACAGAAATAACTAAGCTATGTGAATAATGAGATCATCAAGCAAGAATGCATTACCAGCATTACCGCAAAGGCAGAGCGTAAAAAAGCAGATAATGCTCTCTTGTACAGAGAGTTGAGCATTGTAGTCATGCCCTTCACCATTCCTGTTAGTACTTCTGCTATATACCTGGTAAGTTTTGAAAGAATCTTGAAAAAGCGGATAAGTGGGTTTATAGGGACATTTGAATCTTCTCTGTCTCCTTCAATCTGGTCATTCGTTCCCAGTTGTTCTGTTTTGGCAGTCTTATCTACGTTACGTGGAGCCAAAATTGCTGGGGCAACTAGGATTAATGCAGCAACACGTTCTGGAGCTTCAAAATACGACTCCACTGCTACAAGGGAACCGGCTGAATGCCTGGTTAGAAAGAAGTTGGCTTTCAAAAGAGAGGCAATTGCCAGTAAAACAATGGGTAAAGGGTAAGCACACGCCTGGATATAAAATAAGGAAATAAGAGCTGAAAGGATAATGGAATAAGCAAATGAATAATGTTTCCACAAAAGTACTGATTATAACTCTTTTCTTTTGTTTTGGTGTCACAATTGCTGGTGAATAATGGGTCTTTTGAAATGATATAGGAAAGATAAAATGATAAGAGAACACTGTAAGATGATAAATGTCACATACCCCACCAGAACTGCCTTGTTGGCTCCCAAGAAATCAATGAAGTACAAGGTTGTAAGGACAGCAAATTCCATGGAGTAGGGATTCAGAGGATTTGAGTTATGAGGAACAACAGAATTCACCCTTGTTGTCAATCCAAAGGCTGGTCTATCAAAGGCAAGAACTTTGGATCCAGTGACCTCAGCCAAAGGCTTCATAGCTCGTTTCCAAGAGAAAACAGAAGCCCCAAAGCCGTGTAGCAGGATCATGGGAACCGGAAGACCAAATGTGTTGGTTGCAGAAGATTGTAAGGAGTCATGGGATAGTGATTGCGCATCGTACACCTTGTGGTGGATGTGAATCCCTTTAAACTCACAAAAGCAGCTGTCTGGATCAGCCAGAAGTGATGGCTCCACTAGCTCATCTTGATAGATCCCAGCTACCCTTTCTCTAGCTTTTTTCTTGGTTTTCTCTCCAATCGACTGATCCGGAACTGATAGATTGGTAAATGAACAAGCAAGTCATGAAACATGGAAATGGGAAATGCAAATGCAACTACAGTTTCAGTGGAGCATTACATCAAACAGTTGGAAGGCAATGTAAGTAGCACAATAAGTTCGATACAAACATGTAGCTTGTGCAACATACAATGAAAGGTCACACATCTCAAGCCTCAAAACATGACAGAAAAGCAACAGACATAATAATTTGTTTTGTGAAGGAGGAGGAGGAGAAGAAGAAGAGAATAGCATACCAGGAAATTCCGAAGGAGAACTAGTAAATGAAGAAGACGAAGAGGCACGAGCAACAAATGGAGCATCGGCACAGTTTCTTATGCTTCTACTACTATGATTCCTTCCAATTCCATGACCAGTTACGCGCAAGAACCTGCTTCTTCTTCTTCTGCTGATGCTGCTCTTCACAAATCCTGAAGAAGATGAATGCTTGGTGAATCTGGAGAATTTCAGAAACTGAAACACACGAATCCCAATCATCTCATACGCTATTCATAAACTAAATTAAGATTTTTTTTTTCAGGCGCCAATGAACAACGGATGTTTTTTGGCGCTCTGATCCAACTACCAGAGGAAACAGGAACACAAGACGAGGATGGATAACACGGGCAACACTGACCGAGTCGAGTCGAGTCGAGTCAGGCGAGTTGAATCTCGTGTAGTTAAACGACAACGTTTCACAACCTTTTTTTTTATCTGTAAAATACTCCATTTGGTATTGAACTCTCCTGTTCCAATTCAATTTGCTCACTAAATTTTTTAGAAACGCAAAAGAGTAGTTGAACTTTTGTGTTTTGACTCAACACAAATTTAAACATTTTTATGGTCTCTAAATTTTCATGTTTTAATTCAATTTGGTTCTTGAATTTTGTGTTTGACCCAATTCGTTCCTGAATATTTTTTTTTAACTCAAAGTGGTTCATGAATTTTTGTATTTTGACAAAATATGGTCTTTAAATTTTCAAATATTTATCCATAATGGTCATTAATATATAATTTATTTCAAAAGTTTAGGGACCGGTCTCGCTCAAGAATCTTGTGATTTAAACCGGGTTAATATTTAAAAGATTATGAACTATTTTGAGTTTAAAAATTTCGAAATCAAATTGGATTGAAATATGAAAATTCATTAATACTTTGGGTTTTTTTTACTCTCTCCGTCCCAAAATAAGTGTTATATTTGTCTAAATTTTTTGTCGTCTTAATTCTATTTTTAGGTTATTATATTATTGTTTTTCTCACGTTATCCTTATCACTTATGCACATAAGCAGATCTGTATATGTAGTGTAGGTAAAAAAGTGAATATTTTTATTAAAAACACACTAAATTATCTTGTAATTCTAAATTTTTAACAAAAAAAATAAAAATAAAACACTTATTTTGAGACGGATATAACTATTTTTTTTTTTCTCGAGGACAAATGAAATGTTACATAGAGAGCACAACTATATGGAGTATATATTGACTGTACAGTCTTTGACTTTGGTGAGTGTGGTCTGTAGAAATGGAGGCCTTGGTGTGCAGAAAATTGGGGGATCCATCGGCGTCGGAAGCGAACTCGCCGATTGAGGTGAACAAGAAAGAGCCCGTACCGGAGTTGAAGTCTCCGACGGATGTGAGAATACGAGTGAAAGCAACAAGCTTGAACTACGCAAATTACCTGCAAATACTGGGAAAGTACCAGGAGAAGCCAGCCCTTCCTTTCATACCGGGCTCCGATTACTCGGGCTTCGTCGAAGCAGTTGGCCCTAACGTGTCTCTCTTCAAGGTCGGCGATCCTGTCTGTTCCTTCGCCGCCCTCGGATCATTCGCCCAGTTCATCGTCGCCGATCAATCCGAATTGTAGGTCACTACATCGCATTTCAATTTCGATCAATTCCTGTATTTTGATTTTGATTTTGATTTTGATTAGGTTTCTAGTACCAAAGGGATGTGATATAATAGAAGCCGCTGCTCTTCCGGTTGCATTTGGTACTTCACATATGGCTCTTGTCCACAGAGCTCAATTGACCTCCTCTCAGGTAGGTGATTGTGATCTGCAGATTGCTTTATGTATGTGTGCTGTTTTGGTTTCAATTACATTGGATTTGATCATGTTATTGGTAGGTTTTGCTGGTTCTTGGGGCGGCCGGAGGAGTTGGGGTCGCAGCTGTCCAAATTGGAAAGGTTTGTGGAGCCACTGTTATTGCTGTTGCCAGGTACCTTATCTGAATTACTGCTACTCTTATTTGAAAAGATAAACAAAGATAGTTGATTTTTCTTTCCTCTCGTGTCCTTGTTGTGGGGCAAAAGCTATGTGAAAGTTGATGAAAGCAGTGTGATGTAGTTAAATTCAAGCATAGTATAGATAGTAGCATTTAACTTGTTACTTTTGTTATGAATATTAGGTTTTGACTTTAATGTGCAGGTAGGTGTATGATTATTCATGGCTATGTAAATGGCTGATAAAAGCATTTTTTTCTCTCCAATTAATAGATATATTTACAGTGACTTTTCTATCCTTAGGTTATAGGTGGCTTTTTTTATACCACATTAATTTTTTTAACTATCTAATTTCCTATTTTCATGATTTAGCTAACTACTTGCACCTACTGCCTTGTATTGGTGTTTTTCTTGTTGTTTTTGTTTCTCTTGTTTCCAGTGTAAGAAAACACCATAAACATTTCAATTTCTGGATACGATTGAACTGATTTGTTCCAACATATTTTTCACCAAGATAATTTCTTCTAGGCTTAGTTTGAAGGAAATAGAATGAAGATCAATTTTCTTGCAAAAATTGGGTATTTTTTGTGTGGATTAATGGTTAGAGATTAAATAGTTAAAAATAATAGTAATAATATGGAAGTATCATAAAGAGATACTCAAGTCATTTTAACTCTACCTGTTAACTAGAGTTGAAATCTCAGACGGATGAGTGGATGACTTATAGGTGGAGTGAAAATGACTTGTAGGTAGAAAAAGTGCATGGAGAGTAGAGTATCTGCAGCCTTGGACATGGAGAGGTTAGAAAGCCAAAAGATGAGTAGGTTACACTTAATATGATTTTTTTTTTTCAAAATAAAATTAAAAATGAGGAGCTCTGTTTTTTCTTTTATGTATCCCAAAACGTGTCCAATCCTACTTTAGTTATTTTTAGGGAAAAAAGAGAGGATATATAAACATCAAATCCAACACATGTCTGCATCTATCCTGTGTTAGACATGTATCCAATCAAATACTCTTGAGCTGGCATATCCGTGCATCATAGCTGAGCAGCTGCTTAATAATTTCCAATATTTCAGGGGAAATGAAAAGGTGCAATTTCTGAAGTCCATAGGCGTTGATCATGTTGTTGACTTGAGCATTGAAAATGTCACCGCCAGTATTAAAGGCTTCTTGAATTCAAGAAAGCTCAAAGGGGTTGACGTCTTGTATGATCCTGTGGGAGGCAAGCTTGCTAAAGAAACCATGAGACTTTTGAATTGGGGGGCTAACATTCTTGTCATAGGCTTTGCCAGTGGAGAAGTCCCTGTCATTCCTGCAAATATTGCTCTTGTTAAGGTACCCTTTTTCTCATCTTCCAAAGGCTAGTAAGTAGCATAAATATCCTCCTGATTTTGTAATTTGTTCAAAGGGAGATTGGATTATTTTAGCATCCACTGCTTATCGTATTATGCGTATGAGTGATCCTATCCTTGTTTTTACTGCCAAAGATGGGGTGTAGTAGCAAAAGAAAATAATACCATGACATTGAGAAAGGGAAAAGAATAGTTATGTGTGCACGCACGATATTTTCTCTTTCATATCATCAATAGAAATTATACTCGTTCCTTAGAAGAGATAATTTATTCAAACTGATAGAAATTGACACATTGTTTGGATAAACTGGATATCTAGTGTTTATAATTATGAAAATTTAACTTTTCCACCACGGGCTATATTTCTTTAAGCTTTAATCCTTTTTAATGTCTCTTGTTGTGCAGAATTGGACAGTGCATGGACTTTATTGGGGTAGCTACAGGATACATCGACCCAATGTACTAAATGATTCCGCAAGGGAGCTGCTCTCCTGGCTTGCTAAGGGCTTGATCAAAATTCACATTTCTCATACTTACAGTCTGTCGGAGGTAGCAAACTTCCAACAAGACAAAATAATCATAATAGTTTATTGTCTTCAATTAGTTAGTATAATTAGATTACAATGTATTAGGCGTATATGTTGGCCCACTTGCTCTCCGAAATCCACTACCTATAGTTATGAATAAAGTTATTTCGCGGCCATGTACGTACATGCTCGGGGTTTGTACATACACTTGCTTCAGTTTTTTGTTATGGGTAACAATGGATGTCTTATTTTTATGCTTTGAACCTTGCAGTCCAACCTAGCATTTTCAGCTATTAAGGATAGGAAAGCGATTGGGAAGGTGATGATTGCTTTTGATGAAGAGAGAAGTGCAAGATCAAAGCTTTAGCTTCATCAGGGTTTGCCCAGGTTGGTTAGAACAAATGCTATCGTATCACACTTTGTCATCTTTAATAACCAAATGTTGAAGTTATTCGTGAGACGCTAGTTCCCATAATCATTTCATGTTGGCTGAAAATAATAGAAGCTATACTTAGATACTTCTATATGTTAATGTTAACAGTACAAAGCTTATTCACTGCTATGTTTTACATTTTCATGTTCATCTTTCACAAGTCATTTAATACATGTGTGGTATTTATATATATATATACCACACATGAGATTTAACTGTCTCGTTAGAATGACTTGGATCCAGCATGGCGCTCTGCTTTTGACAAATCACTACTAAATGCATCGATTGTGTACATGAAGCCGATATATATTTTGGTATTCTCTGATTGGATATTTTGTTGACTGCGTCACTTCTTTTGGGTATTTTATTTGAGACAGTCAGTTGTGGCCGCAACACATTAATGATTTTTTATGCATTTTTTTTTCTGTTTAAGGAGATGTGTTACATTAATTCAAAGAAGTCGGTACAAACTTTGACGAAACACAAACCTTAACGAAACATAAACTAAATCTAATTCTAAGCCAATTAACACAAATAATTAGAGAAACATAAGTAAATCAAAACAACCTAAAACAACTAAAGACAAAAGCAAAATTAAAACATAACAACCTCAACAATCCTAGAAAACATAAACCCCATAAACTAACTTAGCCAAAACGTCATAAAGATTGGAACCAAAGTCATTGATCACAATTTATTATTATTATTTTTTTTTGTGAAAATGCATATAATAGTTTTTTAAATAGAAAACTCTCAAATGAGTTGAATATTCAGATTTTTCGTACGTTTCAACTTTCAATTATAAGCAATTGAATTATTTGCAGTTTAATCATATAATTGGAAATATTCAAAGCTTTCACATAATTCTCGAGGTTTTAAACCAAAAATAACATCATCTTTCACTATATTTTGCATCTTCCATTCGATTTCTTATACGTTAAATGTTATTGTTAAACTTGAGTGATAGAGGTCATCTCAATTCGAGAGCCTTTTAGCTGGGTTGCAAAACGGGGATGATTTTACTTGTTGAGTTAAATGCGTTGCACGTAGCTGAAGCTTCAAAAACTGGAAAGTAATATTCTGACACATTTGATATGATAATTGAAGGCATTTTTTTTTTACATCACTTTTTTTTTCTAGCATTGGATTTTCATTTATTAATTAAATTAGAACTAAGTGACACATGAGTTAATTAGGTCTGATTCTTTGTCAGATCTGAAAGATTAGATGGGTTTCCACTTTTTTTTTATTATTTATAAAAAATACTAACTAGTTGAGGTACACAATAAAAGATAACTCTCCTTTTCAAACCACACTCATCCAACTCGACGCAATGAAATTTGAACCCACAACCTCCCACATGAACATGTGCGTTCTTGATCATTGCGTCATCGCCTAGAGCACGGTGAGTTTCCACTTTCCTATTGATATTTCGCACTTGATAGATTTGGATTTGATGTCTTACATCGACATTGATGCTTTGGAGTAATTGGGCTGATCCTCTTCTTTTATTGAGCTCGAGCTAAGTCTCAAACCATTTACAATGAGAGACGAGACTCTAAGACTTGAAGATTTGCCATGCATTGGAGTACGAATTGCTAAGAAGAGAAGCTATATAATTTTTTTCTTTTTCTTTCTTTGGTTGGAAAGATGTTAAGTTCTTAATTTCACATAATGCACTTGTAATTATTATTATTTTGAAACATAAGCACTCATAATTAATTGCCTATGACAAAAAAACCAAAAAATAAAAAAAAATCTGAGCAATTCAAAGTTTCATGACAACTCTGCCACTGCTGCCATAGCCATCCAACCAATTATATACTACTAGGAGAATATGGTTTCAAATTAAAATACATGCTGTATATATAATCTCATTCTATAACTCCAGCAACATCAAATATACATACATGCTTCCTCAAAATCATTAGCGACTTGAAGTAAAATACTGATATGATTCCACAAACCATAGATACATCATTTCTGAAATTACTACTTCAGTCTCAGTGCCAACTTAAACTTGCAAACAATTTCCAATTGCAGCAGTAAAGTAACCACAAGCCACACTGAGGCATATATATATATATATATAGAGAGAGAGAGAGAGAGAGAGAGAGAGAGAGAGGGACCACATAACATGTCACCCTCCATGGGCCACCCTTTAATATATAGTGCATGTGTCACAAAATTTAAATAATTAAAAAGAACTCTCATAAATACAATACATTAATGCAACTATTGCTTATTTCCAAAACAGGAACTCAGGTGAACAACACCATATCCTACATTTGGCAAATATCACATCATATGTCCCAAAAACTCAGGACTCAGAGACAAATCCAACCTAGCTATCTACAACTACAACCCATGCCACAACCAATAATACTCCACAAGCTTTGATCCATCAATATAGTACTCCTTCCGTCCCCCTCCGTCCCAAAATAAGTGTCGAATTTCCATTTTTTGTAAAAATTAAGAATTACAAAATAATTTAGTGTGTTTCCAATATAGCCCTCACTTTCCCACCTACACCTCATGTGCAAATCTACCCATGTGCATAAGTGATAACGATAATATGGGAAAAACAATAATATAATAACTTAAAAATAAAAACAATACACTCATTTTGGGACAAAAATTTTTGGCAGACAGGATACTCATTTTGGGACGGAGGGAGTAACATTTATGGGTGGAAGCAACCAGCTGCTTAACATCTCAATGGAATGCGAACAAACAATTCTCATAAAATATACATATTTGACAGTGCTAATGTGCATAATACATGTTTCCAATGAAAAAAGCAAATTCTATAGAAAATGTAATTCCTCTCTTGGTTTACACAACAAAACCAACACAGCCTTTCAATTCAATCACCCACTAGCAATTAAAGTAATAAGTCTCAGCAACTTTTAAGCAAAAACTGTACTTTGAAACTCACAAGCCCTTAATAAAAAGAAGAGAGATTCAATGGTATAGCTATATCAGTCAGTATTTTTCTAATGGCCTTTCCCCACAAATATGACCTCACTCTGCATATCCACACATCGAGGTGAGGTGGGCTCACCTCTCCCGGTTTGCATTGCAAACCTAAATATTCATGATCTTATGACAAGAGTAGGAGATAAATAATCGACATACCAAGCTGTAAATATATCCCAACAGAAAGATCAGTTAGCGGCTACAAGCCTAACCTGCTGCATTATGAAAAATCAAGAAGCTAGGTTCGTTATCTTTAAAGAAGGAATAGAAAGAGAGAAACATAGATTGAAATAATTCTCGAGACCATTAAAAGTTACTTTTCTTTCCATGTTTGATGAGTGAGATGGAAACCCTGGGCATTCCCAACAAAAAAGCTGATCAGAATAGCATAAAACAAATAAGTATATAGCAGAAGTGAAGTTAATTAGTCAATATTGGTTGGCTCCAAGTTCCAACAACTGAGAAAGAAAACCCTACCAGATAGATAGCTATTTGTGTTGAACACTAATCAAGTAAATCAAGTGAATAGTAGAGAAAGAAACTAATTAAGAGGAGCCCAAGACAAAAGATACTTTTCCATGTTTCAGTCTGGCCGGTGCGAGGAAAATTTAAAAAGCCATTAGCAAAGTTTACTCCGTATTTGAACCATCTCGCTGATATGTGGGGATGAGGTGCTTGCTCTTGATATATATGTAAATTTCATGTTAAACACTATAAGATAGAGAGAATCAAAATCAAATGTGTGAGGTGAAAATGATAGTAAAGGTCTGGTAGTTATTATGATATCTGTGTGTATGTGTACGGGTAGTCAGTAGATGTGTACAGAATAAAGATGATGACATTGTATGCATAGAATAGAAGCAAAAGCTGGTTCATGAGATGAGAGGTGTGCAGTGAATTAAGCAAAGCAACTGCATAAAGAAGATGGTAAGAAGGAGCTCCCTTCAGTCCAAGCACAGAAAAAGTGGGGTGCAAAGTATCTCCCGCATCATTCACACAATCACAGTAGCAAACATCTCATTATTTTTCTACTGGGTGCTTGAATGAATGAGTCGGCAGTTAGTTCAACAACCCTTTAATCCCATCCATGAGTGGGCTGAGGGAAGCTCTCTCACGCACCATTTCTCAATGCAGCTATGAAATTACTTTTTAGAACTCATACAGGCAACTTAAAAAGACCAAGCAAATTTTAACTTAAGGTGCATAAACCTTATATATCTACCTCCATAAGCTAATTGATTAAACAAGCTCAAAAAATTAAGGGCCTTTGCAAACCCTTAGATCAATTACACTTAAACCTAATAGATTTGCAAGTGTTATTACTGACTCAAAACCCAACAAATCATAAAACCCATAACATAATCAATCAAAAACCTAAAATACAAAGAAAACTACACAGGTATAGATAAGTTTGTTTTTCCTACCTTTCTAATATATATAATCAGTAAATTTTTTTATATATATATAAGATAGCCCCAGTGAGGTTTCAGAGATGTCTGCCACTTTATACCACCACAAACCAAGCTACAAAATTTAGAGATCTTCTGTATGAAAGATCCCAGAAGGACAGGCCGGCTCCGGAAAGAAACCCATTTCCAGTAGAGGGCAGGGATCAAGTCAAACACCATAGATCAGATAGTATTGTCAAATACAGAAGCGAAAGAAATATATATATAGATGACAGAGTAGATAATCAATTTCATCTCTTAGAAAGAGAAACAAAGGAGTAGATAGATATCTCACAATAATGACCTAATTAACCAACCAACCAACCAACCAACCATGGAATAAAATTGTAAAACAAAAATACTAGTAAATGATGATGATGAAGATGAGATGAGAAGGTCAGACCAATTCAACTTAGCTGAAACTAAGTGGAGGAGGTGGTGAAGGCTTCTGTGTCCACATACTGAAACTAATTAGTATCTGTTTGTTTGTTTACATGATTCCAAATCCAAAACCCTAGCCAGCACTCCATTGTAGCTAGAAAGAATATATGTGTACATCAAACTAACAATACTCACTGATTGATTCACACTGTGGAATTGGGCTATGATCATCAGCATAAATTAATAACAATAGAAAAAGAAATAAACAAAGCATAGAAATGGGGTGTGAGAAAAATGGGTGGTTGCAGGGAAAAGGAAAAACCTTTGTTTAATTAATTTATTTTAGGGCTAAGCGAAGCAAAGAGAAGATGAGAGGTCGCTGTCGTCATGAGAGTCAGAGATAGGAAAGCGACTCAAAGATCTCCACAAATCTAACCTATTCACACATGACATGAGAGAGAGAAAGAGAAGAAAATTGAAATGAATTGAATTGATGATACCAGAGAGGTCAGAGGAGATTCCATTGTTGTGTTTTGTTGAGGTTGAGGCTTGAAGGTGCTGTGCTGAAGCCTGAAATGGAAGATGACAAGAGTGAGGATTGTGCGGAGAGAGGTAATGAAATGTGAGGCTCTATTATATAGATAGAGAAAAGTGAATGCTTAATTTGGATTTGGTGTTGTGTTGTGTTGTGTTGGGGACCACATCCAATTAAATTCAAACACTTTCTATTTTCGAATTGATGATTCGAGTTATGTTTTGATTTTAAATATGTGACTTTTTTTTTTCGGTTAAATCAAAAAATTTACAAATGAACTTTGCTGACCCGAAGGTGGTCCGGTTTGGGTGTCGGGGCTTGCGGGTTCGGGTCCAAATTGTCGTCTATATTTTAACCGACCTATTGTATTAGAACATATGATTAAATGACTTAGGGCTAATTAAAGCGGGTCTCTTGTTAGGTTGATGCATTCTCGTCATGCTAATTACTAACAATTAGGTTGTGAATTTTTTTTTTGTATTGGGACAATTTTGAACGATTTTACGAAAAATCTCAAACAATAGTAACGAAAAGCATGATGGAAAACATAGTGGATGACACTTTGGTCAACTCGACCATCATTTGCAGAAACTGGTTGGATAATTGGATCGGTTTTGTGTTGAAAAAGCATCCGCCGTGGTTGTGGGTGCGTCAGTGGAGTGGTGGGTGGTGGGATGTCGACAACTAAGCAGAGGCATCAGCCTTATCGGGGTTGCCTCAAGTTTAATATATATGATACTATTTTTTTTGTTGGGGCAACTTGAGTCTGACATATTTCAAATTGTTCAAGTTCTGCAAGTTGAGGGGAGAACATCAATATCTTTAGTCTGGTCACTTGAGCTAAAGCCAATAGGAGACTCTGGTAGTTAAAGCAACGATCTTCCAAAAAGCATATAATTGGAAAGCATAACATAATTGGAGTCCGCTAATATTTAAGAGTGATGTATTATAATTGTTTCAAGCGATTCAAACCGAGGATAACTATAATTTCTTTGGTCTTGAAGTTTCTCATATTACAACAAGCCAAAATATTTTGGAAGTTGTGTTTTCTTTTACTAGTAGGTTTGTGAATATAGTGGATCATGTGTTAGATAGGCCATCTAGTTTTTTGTATGATGTTGTTAATTGGTAGGAGAGTGTCCCACTGATTAGTACTGAGAATGTTATTATTTCTAAAGTATAAAAATAAAGTGCCTAGGATAAATGTCCAAATTAGTATTTGTATCGTTTTAGCATTGTACTTTAAATAGTTCCAATGCGGTTTAAATTTCTTAATACTATTTCATTTTACTTCCAAGTGTGTTTCACTCCTTCCAATTTAGTTCATTCCATTAGTTTTAGTGAGGAAATATGCTAAATGGTGGCTAAGTGGGTTTTTAAAAATATATTTAACTGTACAAAAGTTGAAACATTTAGTAATTTTTTTTCAACTTAACTCATCTTAAGATAATTGATATATGTTGGTGTATTTCATTATCAAGTGACTAAAATATTGATACATTGTTGTTGATTTATGAGACATGCATAAATTTCATACATGAACTTTTACTAAATGTACAGATAGACCCACTTTGTTAAATTTTGTATAAATAGATACATGAATTTTTACTAAATGTACAAATAGGTATACTTTGTCAAACTTTATACAAATAGATACATGAACTCTTAATTTTGTACAAATAAGTTTTCAAAACTAACAGTGCTAAAAAATTTCGTTAATGTATGTTTAATTATGCGTCAAAATAGTAGAAAGTGACATGCATCAACACTCATGAATGTTTAATTTAAATCCATGTCAATATAAATTATATGTCACTTTCAACTAAAATATTGACTTGATAACTCAAATTGATT
>JAYMTA010002379.1:0-16701 GCA_036897625.1 Pelargonium cotyledonis | reverse complement strand
GGCTTTGTTAAGTTGCAACTGATATAACTTTATATCAGTTAACTGATATACATTTTACCCTTTTTAAATTATAGAGTATTTATTTATTAATTAGGTATAATGTATATCAGTTGACTATATAAAGTTATATCAGTTAAACAAATAAGATGATGAAACCTCATTTAAAATTATGGATTGCTCCGCTCCCACAAATTCACTTGGGTGGGTATCAGTGATTTTAAATGAGCTATCATCACCTCATTGACTTTGTTAAATTGCAACTGATATTAATTTAAATATTTTATATAAAATTAAAAATATTTGTCTTTTAGTGCATCTCTTTTTCTCTTGGCTGTTTTGAGAGTCAGTTAGGGTTTTTGTTCGACTATGACTGTTTTTAACTGTCAAAGTTACGACAATTTCTTTGATTTGCGTTTAGCAAATTACAGTTTTTCTCATTCAAATAGTTTTGCTTAAATAACAAGTTAAGAGATTGTTAATTAAGATTTGCAGTGCAATGTAGTTTGTGGTAGATTTCATATTTGTGTGAGCGCTAGGCAGCAGTAGACAAACGGTTGCAGAGAAAAAGAATGTGGTTTGTTTAGAGTCATCGGGTTAGCCTTCGATTTTGTTGTCAAATCAGATTACAGTCCTAATAGTTGTGAAGGGTTGTTAGCAAAGCCATCCTTGTATTCTCCATGAACTCTAAGTGTGATCGTGTTGTAAGTTGCCCGTGTTCCTCAAGCTGGGGGAGGATTCCAATGTCTTTAACTTGATAATTCAAGTTGATGGGCCGGGGGAGAATTCAAGTGTATTTGCTTTGATTATTCTATATATTTTAACCTGCTTAGTTTAGTATTCTCAGTTGTTTTTTTTTTTTTTTTTCGGGTTGATTTGTAAATCATGTGATCCACAAATTAGTTAGATTTTCGGTTTATTTGTCAAACTTGTTCAGAATTGTTGATTCTCAAGCCTCCAATATTGTATTGTTAGTTTTGATTTAATAAAATTAATAGCTTGTATTAAGAAAACATATTTGTCTTTCATGAAGTAAATGATTTGGGTTTAATATGAGGTGCATATAAATGAAGCATGGCTTCACATTATAAGCTGCAAATTGTAAGTAAAATTGGAATCTATCTGTATTTTGGTCACTACCTGACTACTATCTCTCTTTTGGACTTGCAGCTGTAACTGCAAAGTTTGCTACCAATATATTCCCATTTTTTATTAGCAATTTTCAACTCATTAAAAACTGAATTCACATTGCCAAATCGGTCAGTAATTTAAAAGTAATAATTTTCTTGTAGCAAATATCAATTCTGGATCTTTATCTTCCTCCCCTGTTTCAGAATCTCTCACCCATCCATGGAAGAATCTGTAGATGAGATCAGAGCTCCTCTCAGTGAGTCCTTTTAATTTCCTGCTAATTCTAGTTTCTTTCGTTTCAATAATCAAAACCCATTTTTTTGTTTTTGTTTTTATATTTGATTAATCGACTTTCAGTTCCAAAGAGCGAGAAGGCTGAAGAAACCAAGAGCAACCCATCATCGTCTTCCTCTGTTTCTCCATCCAAGAATATACCAGAAACAGAGCTCGGCGAGTCGCCGGAAGAAATGGAGAATTCTCCGATCAAGCAGGTGGCGGTGACCGTTCCGGTGACCGACGACCCGTCCCTCCCGGTCCTGACCTTCCGAATGTGGGTCCTGGGGAGCCTGTCGTGCGTGCTGTTGTCGTTCTTGAACCAGTTCTTCTGGTACAGAACAGAGCCTCTGTCGATCACAGCCATTTCAGCTCAGATAGCAGTGGTTCCTCTGGGCCAGCTCATGGCCGCGAGAATCACGGACCGGAAGTTCTTTAAAGGGTCTCGGTGGGAGTTTACGCTGAACCCAGGTCCGTTTAACGTGAAAGAGCACGTGTTGATCACCATTTTTGCAAACTCTGGAGCAGGCTCTGTTTATGCAATTCATGTGGTGACAGTGGTGAAGGTGTTTTACAAGAAGCACATCACTTTCTTGGTTTCTTTTATTGTGATTTTGACTACACAGGTAAGATTGGTGATGATGAGTTTGTTTGGTTTGATTGGTAATGGAGTTTGGTTTGGTGAGTAATGGTGTTTTTGAATGTTTGAATGGTAGGTTTTGGGATTTGGGTGGGCTGGGATATTCAGAAGGTATCTGGTGGAGCCTGCAGAGATGTGGTGGCCAGCAAATCTTGTTCAAGTTTCACTCTTTAGGTATCAATTTTGATCACTCTTTTGCTCATTTTCCATTAAAAATATGTTCTATATTGGTCAACCAACAATGTCTTTTGCTTTGAATTGGTTCATAATGAGTTTTGTTTTCATTGGGTTATCTAATTAGATATATAAATTCTCGCACTCTTTTAGACTCTATAGCAAAAGATATAATAGATATAGAGACTACAAAAAGTTTTAAATAAAGGGTGTGGATGAACTTGGATATCTTAGTAGCGCAGATGGTAACACATGCTGCGTAAGTAGGAAGAACGAGTTTTAATTGTGACTAAGCCTTGAATGTGATTTATTTATGGTTAAATACCTAAAAGAAATTCTCCTATGTGATTTATTGGATGAGAGTAGGTGATGTCACATCAATGAATAATATTCATATCTATTTCAAGAAATTTTTGACGTGGAGCTTCTCGTTCAGGTTTATTTTGTTTGTCTCTTGGCTTAAAGTCTCAATCAATTTATATTGCATGAGATTACTGATACACCATCTAATTATACTATTTTGTTTTAAATGAGTAATTTAAAGGGGTAGCTAACTAATTTGACTAATGTAACACTTATTCTTTTAGTTTTTTCCTACAAAAATTTAGTTAATGTGATAATAAGTGAAACTTAAGCTAGCTAACTTTATGAATAAAATTATTTCTCTTTTGGAGATCTCAAATTCGAGAGTCGTGTTAACATAATTTGAGAGAAAATTACAAATGAAACTAAATTGATTTAAAATTTAAAATAAATTATGTTCAATTCAAAACAAAACTATAGTTGTTGTTTTTCTAACACAAACAATAGTTAAAATGACTAAATTGTAACAATATCCTTTTCCAATTGAGGTTTGAATAAATTTGGTGACTGAATCATCTGATCAAATTATAGTCTTATGTTACATTTAGTTACTATGATATTTTTCACTATCAAATTATAGCCAGGTCACTAGGTGACGTATAGTTCTTATGTTATTCTATTGCTAATTTTGATTAGTTTATCATTTGGTGGATCAAGTTAGTGTCACATCATATTTAGTATCTATGATACCTAATTAAACAGAAAATATAGATGGCCCAGCCAACTAGTTTACTAGTTCACAACAACCTATTTTTCTTGAAATTATAATTATTACACGTAAGCAGGAACTAACAAATTTTGTTTATGAATTCAACGGAATGTCCTGTTTTGACATGATTTTTGAAAACATATGTACTAAATTGACATGATTGAATAGACTTTGGACTAAAATGACTCGATTGATTATTTATGGACTAAATCGACACGTTTTGTATAGTTCAAGAACTAAATTAGACATTTTTCCTTCATATTTTACCATAAATTTACCCTAACAACTCCATTGTATGTGCTTAGGGCTCTTCATGAGAAAGAGGAAAGACCAAAGGGTGGAGTGACAAGAACCCAATTCTTCCTCATTGCCTTCATTTGCAGCTTTGCCTACTATGTCTTCCCTGGCTACCTCTTTGAAATGTTGACTTCCCTCTCATGGATTTGTTGGATCTTCCCCAAATCTGTCCTGGCCCAACAGCTTGGCTCAGGCCTATATGGGCTTGGCATTGCCTGTTTGGGTGTGGACTGGTCCACCATCTCCTCATACCTTGGAAGCCCACTTGCAAGTCCCTGGTTTGCCACAGCCAATGTAGCTGTTGGCTTCATTTTTGTCATGTATGTTCTGACTCCACTCTGCTACTGGCTCAACGTCTACAAGGCCAAGACCTTCCCCATTTTCTCAGATGATCTCTTCACTTCCTCTGGCCAACTTTACAACATCTCCTCCATCATAGACTCTGATTTCCACCTCGACGTCGCGGCTTACGACAAAGAAGGCCCTCTCTATCTCAGCACATTCTTTGCCATGACTTATGGTGTTGGCTTTGCTGCACTCACTGCAACTATTGCTCATGTTGCATTGTTTCATGGAAGGTATGTAATATAAGAGGAAATGTACATTATGTGTTTTTCTTTTGTTGCTTGAAGTTCACTTGTTGAAGTACTAAAAATGCAGGGAAATATGGGAGCAAAGCAAAGCAAGTTTCCAAGAGAAGAAAATGGACATACACACAAGACTAATGAGCAAGTACAATCCAGTTCCTGAGTGGTGGTTTGTGTCCATACTGTTGGTCAACATTGCAGCCACCATTTTTGCTTGCCAATACTACAATGAACAGCTTCAATTGCCTTGGTGGGGTGTGTTGCTGGCGTGTGCAATAGCCATTATATTCACTCTTCCAATTGGGATCATAACAGCCATCACAAACCAGGTAATGATTATATAGAGCTATAAGCAATATTTTCATTTTCCTTCTGATATCTTCTTAATGTGATTGAAACTTGCCATGACAGACACCAGGTTTGAACATAATCACAGAGTATATAATTGGGTATATATACCCAGGATACCCAGTTGCTAACATGTGCTTCAAGGTGTATGGTTACATAAGCATGACACAAGCCGTCACTTTCTTGCAAGACTTCAAGCTTGGCCACTACATGAAAATTCCTCCCAGAACAATGTTCATGGCACAGGTCAGTTCATATGAAATGTCAAATGTTTTCACAATTTGTATCCTTAACTACTAACTCTTGACATCTTCCTAGGTTGTGGGAACGCTTATAGCTTGCATTGTGTACTTGGTCACTGCATGGTGGCTAATGGAGACCATCCCAGACATCTGTGAGACCACAGCCTCCAACAGTGTGTGGACATGCCCAAGTGACACTGTGTTCTATGATGCATCAGTGATCTGGGGTCTCATTGGACCCAGAAGAATCTTTGGAGATGAAGGAACCTATGAGGCAGTGAACTGGTTCTTTCTAGCAGGAGCTATTGCACCAGTGCTGGTCTGGTTAGCCACCAAGGCATTTCCAAACCAAGAGTGGATCAGGCTCATCAACATGCCAGTTCTCATTGGAGCCACAGGAATGATGCCACCAGCCACAGCAGTGAACTACACTACTTGGATCATTGTTGGGTTCTTATCAGGATTTGTTATGTATAGGTATAGGCCAGATTTGTGGCAGAGATACAATTATGTGCTCTCTGGTTCACTTGATGCTGGACTCGCCTTCATGGGTGTGTTGCTGTATTTTTGTTTGGGATTGGAGGGTGTGAGTGTGGATTGGTGGGGAAATGACCTTGATGGGTGCACCTTGGCCACATGCCCTACAGCCAAAGGGGTTGTGGTTGATGGGTGTCCTGTTTTTGGCTAAAGGGTCAAGATTTGTAAGGCACAGTATCTTCTGGAAGAGCAGATGTGTATATATGTATAATCTGTTGTGTTAGGGGAGATCAATTGGGTTTGATTTGATTGTTTTGAACATGAAATGGTAAAGTTTATTAATGAAAAATGTAATTTGGGACTCCAAATTCTCTTACCAGTAATGCTATCTGTCCCAAAAGATTATGCAAAATATATTGCTGAAGATATAAACCAATGACCATAAATGTTGATATGGTCAGCAATGAATACAAATAAGAGGCAAATGAGCCTTAGTTTTTTGTTCATGTATCTTTAGTATCATTAATGTTTATCAGAAAATTGTAAAGCCAACTAATTATCATAGAAAAATGAGAAAAAAGTCATATGTATCATCAAATGGGGCCATTCATTGTTCTTGAATATCATTATTTTCAGTAATCAAATATAAGAGCCTTATTACACTGCTGAATAGAATTACATTTCCAAAAATGGATTGAATATAAGTACCAAAACTCATAAAAAATGAATCAATAGTTTATGAATCTGAGTTCTTTACATTGCTCCACTGAGAAGCCCAAATGCTGCAAATCCCACAACAGCTGCTATGAAGATGGAGAAAGTTTGTGAAGGTGCAGAGGAAGGTGGAGCTGGGATTGTTCCAAAGACAGTAGGATAAGAAGGTGCAGAAGAGTCTGGAAGTGCACTTGGGCCATAGGAAGGAGCATATGCAGATCCATCCCCAGAAAGCACTGAGATGTGAAGCTTCTGCTTCTTTTCACAGTGACCCTTTTGTCCACTGGTGAAGTAGAAATCTCCAGGTGATGTGACATTGAACAGAGAGTTGCCATTGTTCATGTACAAGATTGGATCTTTAAGGTTGCAGGAGTTGTAGTTTTGCTCTGTGACTTGAATCACTGAGTCTTGGCTTGGTGGGTACAAGAACACTGCAACACAGCAACAACAACAACACAGAATGTGAGGAAAATAAAGAAGAAGATAAATCACTCAAGACACTTGCAGGAAGAGAGAGACTTACAGATTGAATCTCCAATCTTGAAATTGTGGTATTTGGACCATTTGGTGTAGACTTGTGGATTTGCAGAGGTGGGTACTCCCCAAGAATCCAAATCTCCAACTTTGTATTGAGAGCACAGGACTTGGGTTGTTGATAGCAACATCATCAGAAGCTGAAAAGCAGAGAGCCAGAAATGGCATTTTGGACTTCTTAGATTGCCCATCTCTCTACTTTGGGAGTGAGTTGAGGGAGGACACAATCAAATACTCAATCCTCAAAAGGAGTTTTTTTTTCTTCTTCTTGTTAACCTGAGAAAGTAGAGACAGATTGGCAAAGCTGGAGACAGGAGGAGACAAGTTGGAGGTAGAATTACATAAATACCCCCATCTTTTTGCCATCTTTTGAATATTTGATTAATTTATTTGCAAAGTTTTGGGTAATTTTCATATGATTAATAATAGGCACATGGTCATGTTGGATAATCATGATTCATGCCAAGCTGTGAATCAAAATGGTGATTTATCATCTCAAGTCTCAGTAAAATGTTTTTCTAGTTTAGACTATAGATAGATCCAATTTCATAATAATAGTATGACCATGTCACATGTGAGTATGTCGACATGACAATGCAATCACCACATAAACTTGTCTCCTTTCACATGTAGTACATGTATCAAGTTCTCCTTTCACATGTAGTACATGTTATCAAGTTCTCAACAATGTGAAGAACTAAGTGCAAATATTTTATTCAATAAGAAGACAATAATAGTAAAAAATAACTGACATTTTAAAACAACTCTTTTCAAGTTCAACTATTTCATGTAGTTTTACCGAGCAAACTCCATATAGAATTATATTATTATCACATCTCGAGAGTATGATGGGAAAAATGGAACTTGCTCATTGGCTATATGTAAATTTTGTATCAACAATGACACTGATCTTGAGAGGACCGGACGAAGAGACACTTTAGCTTCCAACCATGAGGCATCTTTCATGCTTAGCAAATATAAGGATAAAATTCCTACACAAATTACCTTATCAGACCTCATAATTGTGCTTTTCATTCTTTCCTTCAGCTTTCTCTAGTTTCAAATGAAGGTATTGAAAGCAAAGAATATGCTTTCAGTTCAACCTAGTCGTATCACGAGCCATAGAACAAAAGGAGGTAAAGGAGCATGGTGGCAAATGGCAAAAAATAAAAGAAAATTCACATATATATTGATCTTTACTCTTTAGGAACACCTAAAAGTTTTTCTAACATCTGCAATAGGCTTTAAGCAGCATTGCAGCAGGTTACAGTAATCCGAGACTGTGTCATCTAGTTCACACTAAAAATCTAAAAGGAGTAAATCTATTCTCTTTTTCTTTCTTTTTTCACCCAAAAATCATTCCTCTGTAAAGTAGGACAATTCACACCTCTCTCTCTCCGTCCCACTCTCTGTCTCTACTTATTTATAGAGCTGCAACGACTAATTTGGCTGCAGCAGCGATGGTTCAAAATGAGAAAAGGTCAACAGCAGCAACCTTAAAAAAACTCTCATTCGTTTATTCCTTGGAATATCAATTAGGCAGTTAATGGATCAGCCTCACTGTCCCTCTCCTTCATTGCTGTCCAATCTTGTGTTCCTGTGAAGGGATAACAATATATTCATGAATTACAAGCTGAGTCTAAAGACAACCATTTTCGGGTTTCAAATGATCATTGAAACCAGAAAGTTCAGGTTTCAGAAAAAGACGAGAACCTTATGACAGGGAAATAAAAGAAAGGGGAATGTTAGTCTCGTAGCATCCACGGAATGTGTTTCAAATTTTCTAAGAGGCAAGCAAATAGCAGGATTTTTTTTTTTTTTTGAGGGTCGGCCAAGCGAGCCAACCCTATTTGGAATCCACAAATTATGTCGGCCATATGTCTAGATATCCATACAGCACTCACCAATCTAGGGTGAGAGTGGTATATTTAGCCAACCGACCCTTTTTAAATAGCAGGATTTCAATCTAAGTAAAACTTACTTGGCTTTTGGCCCTCAGATATCACCACGAGTCTCCTCTGCAATAGTGATGCCACACATAGGAAAATCGAACACATGCCGAACATAATGGTGATGGGAAATGCGTTAACCTGAAAAAATCAAAGCACAAGCCAAGTATAAGGTAATGACTCCTTAAGTAGTTGAAAAGATTAAAAATAAAAGTTCAAGGAATTGACAAACTCACATTGTACAAAACAACACACAAAAATGTTTAGTGGAATGCGGAAGAAGTTCATAATGGTACTTCTGGCCTCCTCTGGAATGTACTGAGATCTCATCTTCATGATAGAAGGCCAAAATATCCCCACACACGCCTCAAATGTGCAGAAGCCAAGAAGCTGAAGACATCCTCCAAATGAGATGCTTCCTCCTTTCACGCCAGGAGCAGAAATAACCAAGAACTGTTCCGAAATCATATCAGTTTCTAACAGTAACAGCCACTATAGTTTCCACATATATTGAAGAATCATAATTTACAACATACATTTGTTATGATGGGAAGCAAAAGCGATGCAGCAGAAACTCCAAATACAATCTGCATGTAGCTCTCAACTCTTGGTGATGAGTGAGCCAAGAGTCGAGATGCGATGGAGCTTCCCAGCATGGACGCTAGCATGAATGTTGTAAATATGAATCCATGTGGAATATCCTCATCATTTGGGCTCAGGGCAGGGGTCCAGAGGAAAACAAATGTATACATTGAACCTTCAAATAAGGATTGAATGGCACCCAACAATGCAATTTTTTCATCTGATCTCACAAGGAACTCAGAGTCAAAAGAATGTCCTAGAAATATAGGAAGGGAAGAGATATGGTTTGCCATAGATTCAATGTAAGACCATAAAGAAATAAAGTTTGGGAATCACCAGAAGCAATAGCAACAGCAGCAGCCTTGAATTGGGTAAGCAAGTTCTTGTAATCTGAAGGGTCTCCAAAGTTTTCACCCCATGATGACAATATTACTGCCATGCCAATCGCAAGAAAACATGCAGCAGCATCGAATGGAGCAACAGGTCCCAATGCCAAATTGTCTACAAGTAGATTCCCAAATAGCCCAGATAAAATAGCAACTAAACCATTTCCAAGAAATATAGCCTTGGAGAATGTCAGTGACAGCCATTGTTGATCAAAACCCCTCTGCAAAACAGATGAGAAGAAAAACCATAAACCAAAAGCCATCAATCAGATGGTCAATAAGCTTAAGACAATCCAATAATGACAAATAATTCTTCACTCAAGGAAAAACCAATAAACAAAGCCAACATTCTTTAAAAAATAATCATCCAAAATATGATAGTACATGATAATGGTTCCACGACCCATTAAATAGTGAGTTCCATTTCACAATCTGGAATTTCTGACAGAACTTGCCAGAGGAACTTTAAGTGCAACCTCTTAAATAAAGGATTGAATTCGATTAATAAATACCTACTGTCAACATGAAACTTTCCATGAATATGAAATTACAAAACAGCAATTCACTACTTAAGAAAAATGACAAACCTTATTGTGTTCTGCAACAAGCCAAGATTCAAAGGCTGAAAAGAGAAGAGAAGTGGCAATGCCTCCCAACACACGTCCAAGCATTAAGACTTTGTACTCAGGAGAATGCTTGGTTGCACAGCTGAGTATGTAAGTTATGCAGTAAGTAACGCAGGCTCGCTTCCGGCCCCTGAATTTGACATATAGCTTTTTTAGCATTCAAACTATACATTAAATCTAAGTATCCAGTTCAATAAAAATAACAGAGTAAACTCAAGGAAATCTTACTGTTTGTCTGCCAGAGATCCAACAATTGTCCCAAATAACATGGAGGACCCAAAACCAGCAATGAAGAGTTGCCCAATCTCCCCCTTTCCATACCCATATGTACTGTATAGATAGTAAACATACGGACCCTGCAACCAATCCCCAGCTGTAGCCAAAATTTATTACATCAGTTTGGCAAAATACATAAAAATTACCAAAGAAACTTGCCTTCACATTCTATCAATTGAGCACTCACAACAATTAATACTGGCAGCGAACCATTATGCTATGTTTTAACAGACTGTTATACAATTGAGAGCTCATCAAAATTAAGACAGGAATTGAATCATTATGTAATACTTTATAAGAGACCATTATACATTATATGCTGTGAAATAGACATTAAAGCAGAAAGAGGAAAATGCCTAAAGTTGCATTAAGCACATCAAGCTGAAACAGCAGAGCAAGCATCATGCCGGTTACAGCAATGCACCATCTAGACTAACTGAGATTTACAAGCAAATACAAGAAACTGAAATACCAATTCGACACATCCACTCATTGAGCTTCAATTTTCACAAGAAACCTATACCATTCTCAACTCAATACCGCAACATAAAATTTGAAGGAAGAAGCGAAAACCCTAGATCAAAATTCACAAAACAGCATTGACCTCAATCGGCTGATCCAAATAACCAGAATAACAGGAAAGCATCGCATTAATCTAACCTAAAAATCGTGAATTCCAAAGAAGCGCAGATGAGATAAAGAATAAAATGGCAGATCATAGGTTTACCCATCATGAGAGAGTAGACGAAGAGGTAGTTGTTCTTGAAGGAATTGAAAGTAGGGGACGTGGAGATGCGATCTTTGCTAGATTTGCTAAACTCCAAGATCGCCACTACCGACGAGAGGCCTCCGAATACCAGAATGTAGAAGAGCTCCATTGTTGCAGCAGGTCAGATCGAACCCTAGAGGCAGAGAGTGTGTGAAGAAGAAATGGTGACGTCACGCTAGCCAGAGAGTGAAGAAGAAGCAGAAATGGTGACGTCACGTGTGTAGTGTAAATTGCAAAGTTTTTTTTTTTTTTTTTCCGGGTAATTTTAATCTTTTTTTTAGTTAGGAGCTCTTTAAGTATTTTTTTTTTCCGTTGATTTTCTTATCTTATGATATGCAAACTCGTTGAGTACATTGGGGTGGAGTATTGTGAGTGGAAAAAATTGATACCACCTTTTCCTATCTCGTTGAGTACATGGGGTGGATTACCGTCGATATTGCAAGGGCTCCGAAAATGCTAAGCAAAGGAATGGAGAAAACTATAAAACCTCGGTGCGAGATATACAAATTTCTATAGGAGAAGGGAGTGATAGCGAACATATGCCTTCGACAGTCATAGGACGATCCCACAAAGAGTTTATTTGTCGTTTCATTCATCCATTCCGAAAACACTTGAAGAAAAGTACAAGATATTATCGAAAAATTGGAAAAAGACAATGAAGTAGAAGGAGAGGAGTAGACATAAGAGTACTATACATAACATTTCTTTTCTTATTTCTTTTAGATGTGCCTTTTACACGTATGCCCTTTGTAGTCATATTTGTTATAGATTGGTTGTAAATGAATGATGAGTGGAAAACATACAAGATCAACAAACGAATGTGTCTCATTGTAGATGTCTCATTGTAGGTTGATTTTGATCAGGTTCTCTCTCTAATGTGGCAAAACATGTTTCAGAGTTTCACAAAGTCAAGATTAAGCATCCCTCTGATTATTTAGATCATAGCAGTTCGATTTATTGTTTTGCCTTTTATCGGTGTTGTCATTGTTAAAGTTTTACATCACAACATTCACTTTATTGATTTTTCTTTTTAGATTGAGAATTCAATTTAAATTCTATACTAATGATTCTGAGTTCTTGAGATTTTGATACTCATACTCATTTGAAGACCTATATTACTTGTCAGCCCGATATATTTTCCGCAAACGTAACAACTGTGGAGACTCAACCCTAGAAGAACGAATCTTATCCGAAATCCTATAGTTCAAATTACATCCTCGACCCGCTGAAGAAGATAACTTGTCCCTGAAGTCTGACCGCCTAGCCCAATTGACCCCAAACGATGGTAGGGAATCGAGGAACCATTGAGAATCCCAATTATACTCTCTGTGTCCCGCTTTTCTTATAGCATAACGAAACCAAATTTTCTACCAGTCGAATTTGGGTTCTTGGGTATGAAGTTGGAGTGGACCTTACAATGACGACTAAAAATGTCCTCGAGCCAGCGAGGGGTGATACTGTTTGGCAGGTTTCCCATGTAGAGTGTCGCAGGCAATGAATAACGGATGGGTCGCGGCGCAGTGTTGTGGCGGCTAAGCAACTGCGCGGGATTAAGGCATGACATATATCACAATGTGATCATTAGCTATTTAAAATCACACAATAAGTTTATGCGCCAAATTTAATCCATATACATACGTGTGTCAATTTGTGATTCAATTTGATTTGTGACGTGTCACCATTTTGGGTTGTTCCCAATCCCAAATCCTTCTTGGACTCTCTAGTTGATAGAGATGTTATTAGTTTTAGCTGCCTGACAAAGAATAGTATAAGTAGCTACTTCGGATTGCACCAATATTTCACTTTTTGTATTGTAATTTAGCATTTAGAGATGTAATTTTTAGCTTCTCATGATAATCTCATACAAATTGAAATAAAAAATCATAGTATGTTACTTTGGAGTAAAATGGATGCTAAATGTATCAATTTGAAACAAAATTGAAGACAAATGGTCTGAATATTTGAATTACATGACAAAATACAAGTGAGACGAGTACAAATACTGTTTGCTTTGCTTGATATGATCATCTATGAAAGAGAAGGCTACTTGGAACAAGATCTGATAGAACACAGCCAAAATCAAAATTGTTGTTTAATGTTAATAGTGATTACGTTAAATGAAGTAAAATCCCGAGATGAAAAAGATCATGCCACTGCTTAAAGATAAGAGTGATTATGCTAGCTTCAAAGCATTTCTTGCCATGGCAAGAGCGCCCTCATAACTTTGATTTCCGCCAATGAACCCACTCATATGGACAAAGACACAACTTGGGATCCCAGACTCCCGTGAGAGTTCGTCATCCCTAAGACCTCGCCACTGAGATGGGAGAGGCTTCCTGCTCTCAAATCTATCAGGAGATACTGCCACTGCTTGAACTCGCCATTGCTTGCTTCTCTCATCCTGCATCATGCACATTGCAATAATTAGAAGTCGGGGAATTTATCTCAAATAGCAATTAACTAATCATACAGACAGAATGTCTATGTACAGGATATCAAAATTACAAGTCATAATTTTACAAATGGGAAATCTTTGGACCAAGCATGAAGCAAGAAGGGGGGACAAAACTGTCAGCAGATAGTTGTAAATACCTCATAAAGAACATATTTAATGAGAGGGTCAATATTCAACTCCTGCTCGAGCTCAAATAAGTGAAGCTTCCACTGCAATTCACAAAAATGGAGTTACAAATATATATAACATTTTAAAGTGCATAGTTGAACTCGATAGTAATATAGTGTAAATGCATTGCTGGAAGCTAGTATCCTTAATCAACAAACTGGTCAACATCATATGCTGCAATCTACTAGCACCTTAGAACAACTAGATGATCACTTACAAAGCTGTGTCCAGTGAGACAATAAGATCCACTATCCAGTGCATGGAGTCAGCAAGTTATGTATAAGGATCCAGTTTGATAAATGAAAAAAACAACCTACTAAAAGAAACCATATAAAGTATCATTTATTTCGAATTCACTTCAATTGAGGAATCATATAAACATTGGGCTTCTAAATTACCAGGCTATCAAAAATGTAAAAGTTTGTGAGAAACATAAATGTAGAATTGAAGATACATGCACACAAGAAGTGAGAAATATAGGAAAATAAAAACATCAAACAGATGTCAATAGCTAATGACAATAGCACCTTACACTCATGTTATATGGAAGAATATAGGGGTAAAAGGCTTACAGGGCAAAATATATTTAGAACCATGATTTCTCCACTAGGATCAGCATCATGTCTTGCTTCCAGACATTGCATAACAATGGAACGTGCAGGTAACCACGAAGTTGCATGAAATCGAACACTCTACAAAAGGAAAGCTCAAATTCAAGTACTCTACCCCATGTGAATTCTTAACTTCTTGAATACATGAAGAAAAAAAAATACATATAAAATTACCAAGAAATTTTGTGCTTATATTTATTGACTAAAAGGAAACTCACATCTAAGAACTCACTGCCAGCAAGGGCCATGGCTCTCCGAAAGGCCTCATTCTCCTTCTCAGGTGATTGATCAGGATCAATCCAATCCAAATTGAACCTTCCCACTCTAGAAGACAAATGTGTGTTATTCACATATCTAGGAGGCTGATCCGTATCATACTGATTGATTCCATTATCAACCGCATCAATAGCCTGATACAAGCGAACATCTTTAATCTTACTTTGTTCAAATCATAAACTACAAGCAAAGCAAGAATTATGGAGCAAGAGATTGCTTCAAGTCATTTCTGTTTGCATAGAACATAAGCACAAAAAGTGATATTGTTACAAATCATAAACCCACTTCTAAATTAGTATAGCCATTCAAAGCTTTTGATTGCACTTATTCATCACCAAAAGGGCATGGAAGCAACTAAAATCGCTCTTGAAATCACCTTATCCCATAAAACAACCAAACCAGTAAAATTAACGATGAAAGTTTGGATCATTAACCAATAAGTATGTCAAAACAGCAAATCACTACGACACAATCCGAGATCTTTACAAACGGTGCAATTGGTTAGCTTATTTACAATTGCTGGCCTGAATGACGCCTCTACTTCTCCAAGTAAAAAAGAGATGACTTATGAGATACTAACTCAGTTTAATGCCCCTACAAACTTAACAGTTGATTAACAACAACTTGAACCGGAAGGCTGAAGCTGTATAGTGACCACACTTGACATGACTTTCTCGCATGCACAAATTGACCCCTATCTTTAAGGAATACACTAAAGTTGCATAATTTAGTACCTCCATGAAGCTTTTATAAACTGCCAAGAAAAGCCTATGAACATCTGGGTGCTCCTCGTCAACTTTAAGCTCCTTAGCTATTATCTCTTTTCCGAAATGCTAGAAAAAATACAATTAAAAAGGTGAATTAGATTATCAATAACAAACACCAAATGAATAGCAAGATTTGTGGTTGCTAAACTGAACCGCCTTAATGTCGAATTCCCACAAACATCTAAACCGTAAATCCCATCCAATGTTGGCTTAAATGATCACCTTATAAACAAGACCAGCACTGCTGAGCTTGGTAGAGAATCCATGTCCAAAAACCTCCATAAAACCCTTCTGATGATGATCATACCTATCACGTGCCGGATCATACACTCCCCCAACATCAAGCACAGCATCAAGACCCTCCAACACCTAAAATCCATCATTGAAATTAAGTTCACCACAGCATTTCATACAAACAAACGACAAACAATGCTCTTACATTAGCAGCCCAAAAAAAAAAAAAAAACTAATTTTCCAAAATGCACAAACCACCGTTAGTTAATCCACACTCGTCCTCCAACCTTCCTACAAATTTCACAGATGAAAACATTCAAAAACGGTCTAAGTAAGTAGCATACCTGAGGATCTCTGGTTCGAACGATTTCAGCGTCCATGAACTTCTTGGTCAGACGAATCATGAAGCAGCCGAGAGCTTCGTCGCAGTGGAAGCTTCCGTTGTGAGTGCCAATTCGCTTCAAAGAAGCTCCGTTGAGAGGAGAAGAAGAAGAGAAAGGGGAAGAAGAAACCCTAACGTTGCTGATGGCCATGGCCATGGCCAAAGGACGAAGAAGAGGAAAATTTCTGTGGGAGCCGATGAGCTTCAGGTTAAACCCTCGAATTGCTGTTAGTGCTAACATTTGCGTCAGGCGGGTGCGGGTTTTAAAGGCCACACTATGTATGTAATGTAAGTTTTTATATCAGACCTAATCAACTTCCAAAATCGTCGTCGTTTTATTTTATTTATTTATTTTCTAATCAAAACACCCGTTATATTATTAAGGGAAAATTACTCTTCCCTCTCCTTTTAGATAAAGCTTATTACACATACCACTTTTAAAGATTATGACATTAATTTTACCATATTTAAAGATGTCATTTAACGTGTACCACACTTTTTCCTTCAAAATTAACGAAATATTTCAAATTTTAAGTTACCTGCGCATAACCACTATATTTTTTGAAATTTCGAAAATACCCTTCACTCTATTACCCTTTTTCTTCATCAAAAACATGTTCATCATGTTTGCCGGAAAATTCATAATTTTGCCAAAAAATCATGCTTTCGCCGAAAAATTTTCTTTCTCTCTCACTCCTCACTCCTCTCTCTCTCCGAGAATCGGCCCAGTGTGA
>JAYMTA010002378.1:0-16705 GCA_036897625.1 Pelargonium cotyledonis | reverse complement strand
ATACCTCTTCAATGTTATTTTAACTAATTGTTTTGTACTATTATGTTGTTATTATGACTGTTGTAGCAGTTTCAGCATCAAAGGATGAGGCAATGTAGTTCAAGATACTAAGACTGAACCAAACCACTATCAGTTCTACAACAGTTCTTATCAATGGTAAAGCAGAATGAAAATGGAAGAAGACAACAAACATAGCATGACTTCTTTTTAGTTCACTTTTTATTGATACATTGAACCTCCAAATTCTAATGAAAATGTAAAATGGGCAAGATATTGCATAGAATTAGGCATGATAATTTGACTCATGACCAGTGACACAACACAAATGTAAGTAGGTTTTGTTTCAGTATAATCGGGTTCGTACCATGTCGAACATGCTTAACATAATACTAAATTTACCACATGTAAAATTTTGATACAACTTTATGTTATAAGGATGGAACAGTTGTAATTGAAACAAAATTTAGATTATTAATTAAAATATCTTCTTGCTAATGAGATAGATATCGAAATGACGAAGAAAATAACGGACCACGTAAATGGATGCAATTGCTACTCAATAGTAAGAATAAAGACTTAATTAAAGTGTTTGTATTCTGTGTGTTTTCATTTTGACAACAATAGCAGCTAAATTCTTTTTTTTTTATAGTTTGGGATGCAATGCTTCTAGAGTTCAATTATCAAAGCTGCTCCTATAGGCTCTATAGTTTGGGATGCTATTTGTCATATTGTGTTATGGCTTGGGTGGCTAGGTAGGAATGGACTCATTTTAAGGATGAGTATCCGAGCATTCAAGACACCATTCTTCGTATTCAAAGTTTTAGCTACTCCTTGATGCCTTGCTTTGATTTTTCGTCTAACTTATCTTTTTCTTTTCATTCTTTTGTCTCTAATCCACTCTCATGTTTAGGTTGAGGGATTAGTTTTCTATGTATTTTTATTTAAAATTTTGCGTTAATTAAATAAAAAATACCGATAGCTTATAAAAAATAGATAAATAAAAATAGTGCCTATAAAAAAATAAAAAATAGTAAGAATTATTATAAAAAAAAAAGTTGTGAACATTAAATACTTTAATACATCACAACCATATCATATATATTTTAAATAAAAACTATAACAACTCTAATCACATAAAAAATAATTTTCGTTATAAATTTTTATCACCCGTGCATTGCACTGGATCAAAATCTAGTGAATATCGAATAAGAAAAACCGTAAATGCAGGTTAAATTCTACGTGTAATTAATATATTCTTCGTTGGAGAAACCGAAAAACGCAGTTCTCCGGAAAATCGCTGAAATGTCAATTTCATTTCCATTTCCTTAAATTGCCAAGTCTCGCTGAGTCTTTCCTTTCCTGAATTTCTCGTCGGATTTGGACTCGAAGCTCGATCGATCTCTCAATCGCTCTTTCCAGATCCGATCCACAGTCTCTGATGAGAATTTTCTGAATTTTCTCACTGACATAGCAAATCGAAGAGAAATGCGTAGCCGGCCGTCGAATAATGGTCTATCTGGACTGGCCTTTCACTCTCAAGCTTCGGCCATGTTGCTCACCATGTTCGCCACCATGGCCACCATTTACGTCGCCGGCCGGTGAGCTCTCTGTTTTTGTTTGTCTGTTTTGTGTAGTGTGTGACTGTTTGTTCAGTGTAGGTTTTCGGAATTGATGTGAGAATGTGTTTGTGGATCTAGGATGTGGCAGGATTCGGAGAACAGGGTGTATTTGATCAAGGAGATCGATAAGAGAGCTGGTGAGGTAATTTTGCTCGAATTTTTAGAATTTTTGTTTAGACCAATGTAATTGAGTTCATTGGGTGTTTTGAATGGTTTCTGATTATTTCCTGGAGCTGTTGTTAAGTTTGTGCATTAGTTTATTTGATTGGAAAACCTCAGAACTGCCATGATTGAATTTTCACTTAGGCCAGTAAGTTGATGATTTGGATGTTAATGTAACCCTAGTAGCAGGCTTAATGAGTTAGTTTTAGTATAAAATAAGTGTGCTTGTTGCAAACTGAAGTGATTATAACTAAACTTATATAAAGATACTATTTGCAATCCAAGTATAATTTATTATCCAAAAGGAAAGTGGGCACAATGGACAGTTAAATTTATTGTGGTGGACACTTGTTTTGGGACTAAGAGGGTACAGTTGTAGAAATCACTCAAACTCAAAATTGATGCTGAATGCATTGTGTTTGTTAGATGACTTAGTAAGCAAGTTTAGTGAGTTGATCCCAAGTTTTTCCCCCAACCCACAAACCCTAGTATCATCCTGCTGCAGTGGTTAGTGATGCATTACTCATTTTGTTTGGGGATGTAGTACATATTACATCACCTTTGTTTTATGTTTGTGCTGATTCTGTTATTTGGGATAATCTTTAGGAAATTTATGACTAGTCGATTTATATTCTATTTCAGAGCCAATCTTCTATATCTGTTGATGACACATTGAAAGTAATATCCTGCAGGTAATTGGACTTGAGTATGCTCTATCTTCAAACAGTATTTGGCAATCTTGATTTTGAGGTTATGATGATGGTTCTTCTCCTTTTTTCAGGGAGCAACAGAAGAAGTTGTCAGCCCTTGAGATGGATCTTGCTACAGCTAGACAACAAGGCTTTGTTTCAAAGCATTTGGCAGAAAATGATGGCAAAAATCAAAAGAAGAAAACATTAGCAGTTGTAGGAATAATGACAATGTTTGGCCGCAAGAACAATAGAGATGCAATCCGCAAGGCGTGGATGCGCTCCGGTAAATTAACTTTATTGTTTGTTATTTCAATTTATTGCATTTTCCCCCGCAATACCATGAGCCCATCAGTCTTCATTAGCCCACTTTTACATGATTCATAACTATTGTACATATAGTTGCATAAATTGTTGTCTTCTATTTCTACATTTGACACATTCACACGCTAGTGGCGTTTTGTGCAATAAAAATAACTTCTTTATTTATTATGAACTGCATAGGTAGTAAGTATGCAGAATATATGGGTGACATAGTGATGCATTTATGGGATTGTAGTGCCTCTTTTCTTAATCCCAAGTTCATAGGAATTCCAATTTTGGGTTGACTGAATTCATATTTGTTTAAGACTGACTTCAATGCTTTAATATCTTAGTGTCCTCTTATTACTATCTGGCTGCTTTTGGCTTGAGTTCTGAGTTGTTTCAGTAGGTATTCCCTAACCTAGACTTTCAATATAATAATATATGCAGGTGCTGATTTGGACAAGTTGGAAAATGAAAAGGGCATTGTTATACGATTTGTTATAGGAAGAAGGTATGTACCTTTCACAATCTTAAAGTTAAATAAGTAAGTTATATAGATATTATTTAGTTGAGTTTATCTATTTTGCAGTGCAAATCGTGGGGACAGTTTGGACAGGGAGATCGACAGTGAAAATGGGCAAACTAACGACTTCATTATTCTTGTATGTTTAACTGCCAACTTAAATTATTGAATAATGTTAAGTTGGGTTAAGTTCTCTGATAGTTTCTCGTATGTTAGGTATCAAACATGTATTACATGTAGCGAGCCTGAAATTTAACTTTTCAATTTATTGACTTTTTCTAAAAGAGCTTTTTTCAATAACTAATTATAAAATCTCATAAGCCTTAAACTTTCTAAAATTTGTGTATTGAGCAGAATCAGCAGATGCTTACGAACCAGACTAGCCAAGCAGCTATCAGTCTATCACCCATAAGTATCTGCTGTGTCTGTGTGTGTTTTTGCAAAAAAAAAAAAAAAAATGATATTGGATGCAAGACACTGTACAATAATGTCTATTAGCACAATTATGATACCTGATTTAGCTATTGCTAGTTTGATGACTGCTAATCAACATTTATTCACAAGCCATAGTTGACTTGGATATCGTTTGGTATTTTTATGTAGTAAGTAGTTTCCCAACATGATAAAATATATGCTAGTTACAATAAATAATAATTTATATGTTGTTTTCCCCCAAACAGGATGATCATGTGGAAGCACCTGAAAACAAACCCCAAAAGGTTAAATCATTTTTTGTTCATGCTGCAGAGAAATGGGATGCCGAATTTTACTCAAAAGTCAATGATGATGTTTTTGTTCATATAGGTATGCTAGTCTTCAAGTCTTATTTGGGTAGATAGGTAGCTATGTAAAATCTGCGCCGCACTTCTTCTTCTTCTTCTTTTTTTTTTTCTTTTTTTTTTCCTGCACGGGAAAAAGATCTTATAGAATAAAGGTCTTCTTGCGAATCAAATTGCGATATGAATGGTATAGAATGCCATTCTTCTTTTTAGGCGCAGCAATCAAAACTTCATGAGAAGGGTAGTTTTTTTATTTCACTGAACTCTTTTCTCAACTGTGGATATGAATCCCACTAAGTGGTGTTTATCAACAAGGCAGTGCAGAGTACTGAATAATAAAGGATTTGTAGTGTCCTGTTTTAGAGAACTTGAAGTCGAATGAGTGCTCTTGCTTATTGCATCTTTGTTTTGCAGATAGCCTGGGAGCAACACTTACCTCTTATTTGGAAAAGCCTAGAGTTTATATTGGGTGTATGAAATCGGGCAAAGTTTTCTCTGAGCCGTGAGTTTAATTTTTTTGGATGAGAATTTGTTTTTTTTTTTTTTGATGCAATGATGGCATTTTTTAGTTGAATTTCATTTCCTTAATAGAGTCAAAATATTTGCAGGACAAATAAATGGTATGAACCTGACTGGTGGAAATTTGGCGATGGAAAAACGTAAGTAAAGCAGTTGTTGGGTTTGTTTTGCAGCTTAGTTCGAATTTGTAGTTGAGCCTTGCTGAGATAAGACAGTGTGTCGCAGTTGTTGGGTTTGTTTTGCAGCTTAGTTCGAATTTGTAGTTGAGCCTTGCTGAGATAAGACAGTGTGTCTATAACTGTTCATAGAATCTGACAACTCTACTGTGTGAACAAAGTTGATATATATTCTTTTCTTGAACTCTATTATGAATCCTTCATGAACTTACTGCAGATTTTTGTTTATTTTCCAACCAAGGTTGGGGAAGCAAATTTGTATATTCATTTATTACTGATGGGCTGATGGCACAGTGTGAGATAATATTATTTGAGGATCCACTACTCTTAAACTTTGCTAAGACCATCCACTTCAACATAAATATTTCTGGAAAAATATTTTTGAAACAACAATACTAAACCCACTTAGAATTCTTTGCCAACGATCTAATATTTTGTAATTGATTGAGTAGTATGTTATTGTCCTTCGTTCCTTCAATCAATTCAAGCAAATATCATCTAACTGCCATTTTTTATGTCTGCTGCAGATACTTTCAGCATGCTTCAGGGGAGATGTATGCTATTTCCAGAGCTTTGGCTCAGTTTATCTCAATAAACAGGTAATTTCGATCAACCAATTTTCCCCTACCCCACCACTCACCCAAGCATACTTGGTAGGACACAGTTGATCATCTTTATTGGGAGTTTACAGGTCTATTCTTCGTACATATGCCCACGATGATGTCAGCGCTGGATCATGGTTCGTTGGGCTTGATGTGAAGTACACTGATGAAGGGAAGTTTTGCTGCTCCTCATGGTCAACAGGTCTCTCTCTCTCTCTCTCTCTCTCTCTCTCATTCCCACTGAATCTGACTCTCTCTATAGTGTTCCCCAAGCCATTGGCTTGAATGTTGAATATAGATTTTCTCATTTTCATTGGTTTGGGGCCAGACCAGACCGGACCGAAACTTTGGTATTTTTTTGAATTGAAGACCAACCTGGTCGTATAATTCCGTCTGGGACCAAAACCAGACTGAATTTATTTAGAAAAAAAAATTAATTTTTAAATAGAACAATTAGGAAGACAAAAAAGAGCTCAGTATTGGAGAGAGTTAAGTATTCTACCAAAAGTGATTTTTTTTGCTCTATACCTGGACCGGACCAAAGTATTTTACGACGGACCGATCTGAATGGTCCTGTGGGTCCAAATTTTCTGTCTGGACCCAGTTATGAACACCCCTAGTGGTAATAAAAGATTTCATTTCAAGTCGGACAATAAATTTTTGAGTACTCTTCCTCAGTTCCTGATGTCCAAGTTCTGCCAAATTCTCAATTCTATATGAATGGTTCCCATGCTGGAACTTCTCGAATAGCCAGGCCATCACTTGTAGAATTGGCAATTTGGACCCGAACCTGCCACATGTTTGCGGTTTCGACCCACATAAAATAGACCCGATCAATTTTCAAGTTGGGTAAACCAACACAATTGACATGTAAGTGGCCCGAAGCCCACGACTTTTGTGGGTCGGTTTGGGTAAGGTTGTATTAACCCGAATTACCAGCTCTAATCACTCACGCCTTAAAAGACTTGAATCATCTACTTATAGAATCGTTAAAACTGATATTGAATCTTTTGTTATTTCTCCGGATATTTTTCAGGGGCTATATGTGCAGCTGTGTGATCTGACCTAACAATAACTATCAACAGAATCAGCACATATACAACAAGAAACATCCTATTTCTACGGTACCCGAGGCAAATCTATTTGACATAATTCGTCAAGAGTTGCAGGCTAACACCTCAGAAGCGACGAATTGTTGATTTTTTTTTAGGTTTTTCGAGAATAGACTATTAGAATATAGCTGATAAACATGCACATTCGCAGGATTTTGAGAAATCACAAAAGTCCATTTTTGGTGTATCATAGACTATAGTCAATGTTTATTAAATCTTCATTCTTCATTTCCGGAATGGTTCCATTTCCATGTGCATGGGACTTTATAATATTAATGTTGACAATTAGACGATGCTAATAGGAGAGGTTACTGTGGATCTGAGATTGTTTCTTTGATTTATTTTCAAGGATTTATTTTTAAAATTAATAGGATATATATAGTTGGTATAAGCTTATACAACTTGTCTTTTGACATGTGTTAGGCATGAAATTGTGTTGATAGTTAATATTTTGATGGCTAAATAATTCCCATTTAACTTGTCTGGTAGTGTGGATGGGTTGCTATGGAAACTGTGAATGCAAACAGGTGCCTTACTCATGTGAACTACATACTTCAAATTGAGCAAACCTTTACTTAACAACAAATACGCAGCAAACTGCTTGGAAACTGCATAAACATAAACTAAACAAAGATTAACAATGAAATCTAAACATCACTGTTTGGGTATCTGCTAACAGGGTCAGACAAAACTCAGAATAACCAAAAGAAGAAGAAGGTTTTTTGGGATAACACATAGAGAGCAAACTGATGGTGAACATTAGAGCTGGTTTTGACATTAACATTCACTTCAATAAGTTCGAAATGTGCAAAAGTCTGACCAATAATGTATACAGTGGAATAAATATTATTTTGAAAACAGAATTGCTGTGAAGATTGCTCTATTTCATGTCACAGATAGCCACACTTCCGGCGCTACTTAGATAAGATGCTTTGACCCTTCTTTCACCAACAATTCCATGTACATCTTTGTAGTGAATGCATGCACAGTGATACCTTTGTCAATCATAGTTTTAAAGAGTTGCACTCCCTTTGCTGTTTCGTCATTTCCAAAGAACGTACCCTTGTATCATTGTATTGTAAGTGATATCATTGTCTGAGCATCCGTTCGATCTCTTCCATCCTGCTGAACAAGTCTTCGGCTTCACTTAACAACCCTTCAGCCCAAAGACCTCTGCGAAGTACATTATGTGTCTGAACATCAGGCCGATCTCCTTTTGCAGAGAGACATGAAAACAGTTTCCTTGCCATGTCAACCTTCCCCGCTCTACACAAACCATCAATTATTATAGTGTGTGCAAAAATATCTGGTTTTAGTCCATGATTTCCTATGTCAAGGGACACTGCTATGGCCTCTTGGAGTTGCTTGGTTTTAACCAAGTAATCCAACACAACAGAATATGTTACAAGATCTGGATGCATTTGTCGGGCATGCATTTCTTGAAGAAGTTGTTCAGCAGATTGTGGTTCCATAACCTTGAAGAAGCCGCTTATTAGAGTGTTACAAGTAACAATACTAGGAATCAATCCTCTATGAGTCATTTCTTGAAAGAGCCTGACAGCCTCGTCCATTCTTTTACTCTTGCAATAGCCATTGATCAAAATACTGTAACTAATGACATTTGGTGCACATCCATGCTCAACCATCACGAGAAATGTTTCCAATGCCTTGTCCATGTCACCTCGCAGACAATAGCCATCCACGAGTGCGTTGTAGGTAAAAATGTTAGGCTTTACACCACTTTCAATCATCAGCTCAACAACAATGCGTGCTTCACTGGCCATACCATCTTTACAGAAAGCATCTATCAATATATTGTAAGTTTGAACGTCGGGAGAGATGTTTTGAGCTTTCATGTCAGTGAGCAAAGAGGTCCCATTGGCATAAATGGGAAGCTCCTTGGATCAAGCAAGCGTAAGTCACAACATTGGGAGGAATTCCCCTACCAACCATTTCTGAGAAGAGGTCCAGTGCCTGAGTGAGCTGCTTGTCTTTGCAAAGACTACCAATGATAGTGCTGTATGTAACACGATTAGGCTTACAAGTGGAGGCATTAGACTACTGCTCCATTTTTCTAAGGACCTGAATGGCAGTGTGAGTGTTACTCATCTTGCATAAGCCATTAATGATGGATGGTGTTATAAGTAATGACACTGGGTTGATCCACCATCTTGCGAAAAAGGACAAGGGATAGGGAAATGTGACCGTGACTACACAAACCATTGATTAAAGTGTTAAAGGTGGGAGTGGTGGGTTGTAGCCCCAATTTAAAGAATTTGCCGAGAAGAGAGATTCCAAAACCTAAATGATTCAAATGGCAGAAGGAATTAATGGAAATGTTGAGAGTAACAACAGAAGGAACAATTCCTGGGGACAGATCCAAAGTGCGGGAAAGAGAAACAAAATGAGGACAGCTTCCTCCTATTCCTAATTTCTCCTTCTTCATCTTCTTCTTCTTCTTCTTCTTCAACAACCTAACACTGTTACAATTACCACTTTAATTAACGGTTTCTGTAATGAAGGTCACATTTCCATAGCCCTTCTCCCTTTTCGCAAGATGTCCGGTTACCCTGGTTTTCAACCCAACGTTATTACTTATTCTGACATGAAAGCTCAAAACATCTCTCCCAATGTTCAAACTTACACTATATTGGTAGATGCTTTGTGTAAACAAGGAATGGCTGGTGAAGCACATGATGTTGTTGAGTTGATGATTCAAAGTGGCTTAAGGCCTAGCACTGTTACCTACAGCACACTCATGGACGGCCATTGTCTGTGAGGTGACATGGATAAAGCATCACAAACATTTCACGTGATGGCTGAGCACCAGATGCCTTTAGTTACAGTATTTTGATCAACGGGTATTGCAAGATTAAAAGAATGGATGAAGCTGCGAGACTCTTTCAAGATATGACTCGCAGAGGATTGCTTCCTAATATTGTTACTTATAACAAACACTCTTTCATGCGGTTTCTTCGAGGCTGGGAAACCTCAATCTGCAGAACTTCTTCAAGAAATGCAAGCTCGCCAAATACGTCCAGATCTTGTAACATATGCTGTTGTGTTGGATTACTTGGTCAAAACCAAGCAGCTCCAATAGGCCATAGCAGTGTTCCTTGACATGGGAAATCATGGATTAAAACCAGATATTGTCGCACACACTATAATAATTGATGGTTTGTGTAGAGCTGGGAAGGTTGACATGGCAAGGAAGCTGTTTTGTTGTCTACCTGCAAAAGGAGTTCAGCCTAATGCTCGGACACATAATGTACTTCTCAGAGGTCTTTGTAGCAAAGGGTTGTTAAGCGAAGCCGAAAACTTGCTCAGCAGAATGGAAGAGAAGGGATGCTCAGCTGATGATTACACTTACAACACAATGATTCGAGGATTCTTTACAAACGAAGAAATAGCAAAGGGAGTGCAACTCCTTAAAATTATGGTTCACAAAGGTGTCTCTGTGCATGCATTCACTACAAAGATGTACTTGGAATTGTTGGTCAAAGAAGGGTCAAAGTATCTTATCTAAGTAGTGCTGGAAGTGTGGTAAAATGTGACATGTAATAGAGCAATCTTTGCAGCTGTAAACAGAAAAATGTGACATGTATTTTGCACTATGTAATGTATATGCTTGAATTCTGGATATAATACAACTTCTGAAGGCATATCTATATTCGCCATGTTTCAGTTTAACCAGCTTCCATTGTTACTTCTTGGTGTTATTCATTTTGCTAGAAGATGCATTAAACTCTTTGAATTCTGAAGGCATACCTATTAAGTATCTGTAACATTGTAACTTTCAAAAGACATAGTATAGTAGTGCCTTCTTTACATGAAAACATGACTTGTCACAAGCAAGATGCATACATTCTTTCAAATAACCCTACATGTCGTGGAGTGCTGAAAATGACATTTTTGTTTCCTATAAAAAAAAAAGTAAAAATAAAAATGAAATTTGTTGTTTTAGGAGGGACGAAGAAACTATCATTCTAACAAAACAACATAATTAGCATATTTTACCCCAAAAAATGTTCTTGAATAAAATTTGGATCATCTGAAACACACAAACAAATTAAATAGTGGCACCGCCACATTTACCACGTATCTAGCATTGCTACAATGTATGTAGTATAAACCCACAGTTTGAGGAAACAAATAATATTTCAATAACTCCAATCAAAGGGAAAAGTTGAGGAAAGATAAATTTGAGGAAAAAATTAAGATACGGATACCTCATATTTCCTAAAAGAAAAAGAAGAAGAAAAAGGAGAGCATGTAATAGGTAGCTTTTGTATGTATCGCATGAATACAATATAACGACCGATATCATAATTGTGTTCGTGGCATTGATAGCTTTTCTAATTTTATTATGTTCAGAGTTTTTTTTCTTTCTTTATGGTAAAAATACAATATAATAGTAAGATTTGGAATATAGCGAGTGAATAAAAAAAATCATTCATTGAGGAATTCTCATAGAGAGAGGGAATATCTTCTAATTGTGTAGAGGTTAATCTAACAATAAAGAGAAGTGCAACTTGGGTAAAACCAAATGTTGTAACATATAATGTTGTGTTGGACTACTTGTGTAAAACCAAACAGCTCCAGGAGGCCATAGCATTGCTCCTTGACATGGGAAATCATGGATTAAAACCGAGTACAATCACATTTAATATAATTATTGAAGTTTTATGTAAACCTGGGAAGATTGACATGGCTAGAAAGCTGTTTTCCTGTCTCCCTGCAAAAGGAGTTCAACCTAATGTACGGACACTTAATGTCTTTCTAGAGGTCTTTGCAATAAAGGGTTGTTAAGTGAAGCTGAAGATTTGTTTAGCATAATGGGATAGAAGGGATGCTCAGCCAATGATTTCACTTATAATACAATGATTCAAGGATTGTTTAGAAATGACGAAATAACAAAGGGAGTGCAACTCCTTAGAATTACGCATGGTTGATAAAGGTATCTCTGTGCATGCATTCACTACAAAGATGTATTTGGAACTGTTGGTTAAGGAAGGGTCAAAGCATCTTATTTAAGTAGCACTGGAAGTCGGCAATATGTGACATGTAATATAGCAATATGTGAGTGCTATCAGACCCTGATACTAGTAGATACCCGAACAGCACGTTTAGATTTCGTTGTGAATCTTTGTTTAGGCTGTGTTTATTCAGTTACACTACTACTCAAATGCTTTTGCACTTTTTATTCTGAGCTAACTTTGTGTATTATGCATGTTAAGCTTCTGAAAAAATTGGTGTTAATGTTGCAGATCCCAACTGATTAAGCCTTTCCATATTGTAGCTGGGTGTCATTCTCATGTTGGGAAGCTGTGGTGGTTTTCTTGAATTCTCGATATGAATTTGATTATGCTGAAAATTGAAAATGTATCGTGTGGGTATATATATATATATATATTGATAATATCATCATATTATATTAAGAGACTAAATTGGACCAAGCCTTACAAAATCCAAGCTTACCTACTTGTGCTAGTGTGTGAGCTCCCGCCACAAGTCGACAGTTAGCCCATTTACAAAAAACAACCGGAATAACACTAAGCAAAGCAGTAGCTTCTTCTCCATTGGTCCACGCCTCCTTTCCATTAAAACGACGCCGAGATATATTCCTGCATACATTCACCGAGTCACACAGAATGTTAATGCTATGTAAATTAAGCTCTTTAGCAAAAAATAAAGCTGAATTAATGGCTTCTAGCTCGGCTTGATATGGTGATAAAACTGGGGTAGGTTTACAGAATCTCGCTTGGATCTGCCCTTCTCTGTTAATCATCTACCAACCTATGCCACTTTTTTGATTGTCATAGGCTCCATCACAAATGAAGGTAGCTTCTCCTTGACTGCAGCTCAGGTCATCTACTCTTTCAATTCTTTCCATTGCAGGGCTAGCATTCCACCCTTTCTCTCTCAATAATGTTCCTCCAATCTTGGGACTTTCTGTCGAAGGTAAATCTCTTCTTGTCTTTCCAGATCTCAAAGGCTAAGTTCAGTGCTCTTGCCTGGGGGTACCAGGCTTCAGCTTGATTCGCAGACTTTTGAGGAGTGAGTGTCTGGATAATTCTCTTAACAGACCATCCTTGAAGCTCCCTTAATGACAATTGGGAGGCAAACCAGATTCTGTCCCTGTCTCCTCTTCTTGGCCACATTTGTCACACATGCTTGACTATGTAAGTCCTCTTTTACAAAGATTTTGCAGAGATAGTAATGCATTCCAGATACATCTCCAAGAGAAATTTTTTAATTTCTCAGGGATGGGAGAACCCCAGAACTTCTTCCAATTGATGAGATGACAATTAGCTGGAGGATCTCCTTGACTTAACGAGAGGTGAGCATATCCACTCTTGACTGAGTAATCTCCATTTGCAGAATCCAGCCAGATAATGGAGTCTTTACTATCTCTCCATTGTGGAATTCTGATGTTGCAAATATTCTCTATTGTGGCTCTGGGGAAAGTGTTAGAGATCTTTTCTACATCCCATCTTCTTTGTCCAGGTTGTAGAAGCTCATTTACTGTTGCTTTACAATGAAACTGGCACCCTTCCTCTCTTTCTAGGGTTTCATTTCCTACCCAGACATCTTTAAAGATTTTGACCTCTTCTCTATTTCCAACTTTCCATTTGCTTCTTTTGAAAATGAGATCTTTGCCTTAGCACAAACTTCTCCAAATCCAGGATTGATCTGAGATCTTTTTGCATCTCCATATGTTTCATTCCTTACAGTATCTGGATGCTAAGACCCTGTAGGCCAAGCTTTTAGGCTGCTTGGCAATTCTCCAGAATTGACTGGCAAGCATGCTTAGATTAAAATGATCCATATCTCTTAGTCCTATTCCCCCCAGTCCTTTTGGAAGGCTCATAATCTTCCTTCCTATCAAGCTTATCCCTTTTTGAAGAAGGCTTTTACCCCCACCAGAACCTTGCCATTGCTCCTGTCCACCAATCAGTGAGATACTTTGGCAACTTGTAGAGATTCATTATGAAAAAAAGAAGGGAAGATAGGGTGGATTTAATTAGGACCAGCCTTCCTGCCTGGTTTAAAAGATTCAATTTCCAGGTTGCTAGAACAACTTCTATCTTCTCCTTTAGGTAAGCAAATAACTCATTTCTTGTTACAGTTCCCATGAAAGGGATTCCAAGATATTTCCCCGGTCTAGATGTCTGATGCATGGGAAGAATCCCACAAAAGATTTTGGAGAATCTTCTGGGGGTGTTTGGGCCGAAGAACCATTCCGACTTCTTCATATTCATGGACTGGCCTGAAGCCTGCTCATATTCCTCAAGCTTCCTCTTAAGGTGTGCGACAACATCCAATGAAGGCTTAAAAAAAATAAATCATCAGCAAATAGGAGGTGGTTGATAGAGGGGCCATCTTTGGCAATCTGAATGCCTTGGAGAGTTTTACACTCCAGATCCTTCTCCAGCTGACTTGATAACATTTCTGCGCACAGGAGAAACAGATAGGGGGATAGAGGATCTCTTTGTCTTAGGCCTTTATTGGGAGTGAACCACCTCAATCGTTCCCCGTTAACACTGATGCTATAGGATACAGTAGATATGCATTGATGAATAAGGGAGATCCATTTTTGAGGGAATCCTTGAGCCTGAAGAACTTGAATTAAGAAATCCAATCGTACTCTATCATAGGCTTTGCTCACGTCCATCTTAAGCGCTGCTTTATAGGTTTTTCCTTTTGTAGTTCTTTTGATGTTATGAAGAATATCATTTGCAATGATGATATTGTCTTGAATCCTTCTTCTCGGAATGAAACCATTTTGAAAAGGAGACACCAATGAGTCCATGACCCCTTTTAGCCTATTCACCATGGTCTTTTAAACAATCTTGTATAAGACGTTGCAGAGACTGGCTAGATGGTACAAGATTCAGGAGTCTCGTTGGATGCTTAATTTATCTCACTCACACTCGACCCGATATTGCATTTTATGTTGGTATTATTTCCATGTTTATGCAACACCCGTCAAAAGATCACTTTGGAGCAGCAAAGCGGGTTCTTCGATACATTGCCGAAATTATGGTGTATGGAATTTGGTACTCTAAAGTGTCCGATTTTAAGCTATACGGATTCACATACAACGATTGGGCGAGTTCGTAGGATGACAGACGGAGTGTCTCAGCAAATGTCTTTACTCTAGGATCAGGAGCAATCACTTGGAGCTTGAAAAAACAAGCTACAACGGAGTATTGGAAATTGATTCATAGTTTGTCAGTTACCTATTTTCTTGTGGTCTTTAATTTGTCAGTTACTATTTTCATTAGTGAGTTAAATTTCCGTTTTTCTCTTTTATGTCAGAGGTTAGTGGTCTATGATTAGTACAGTAGTACAGTTAATCTCCTTTATTTTTCAGAAATGTTTTGGTCATGTAAGCCTATAAATAGGCAAGTTTATTTCAATTTCAGCAAGCAATCCAAGACAAGCAATTTAGTCATTATATAGTCTCTGTCAGTTTTCTATTTTATGCATAATTTTTTGTTCCATTCTCAACAGTGTCCATCCTTGGGTTGACTGTTTCGACACTTACTCAGGAGCACCTATTAGTTCAGAAAGGTGGAAAATTGAGTCGTTCAATCCCATGTTGGATCGAGTTCGAATGAGGTTGTCGAGTTGGAAAAATAAATGGCTATCAAGGACTAGAAAAAAGATACGATTTAAGGCCGTTATCCAAGCGATTCCGAACTATGTGATGAGTTTTTATTTGCTCCTGATAGTGACTTGTGATGAGTTGGAAAAGTTGATCCATATTTTTGGTGGGGTCGGGTCGAATTCATTGGGCAAGTTGGAATAAGTTATGATCGAGGAAGAAGAATGGGGGGCTCGGTTTTAGATCTTTCCATGAGTCGAATTTAGCTCTTTTGGGAAAATAAGGTTGACGCTTACTTGTTAATACAAATTCGTCGTTCAGCCGGTTGTTTAAGAGTAAATACTTTCTAGGTCAGACATTCTTATCAGCAAGGTTTGGGCTCATCACCAAGCTTTACTTGGCGAAGAGTGTTTGCGTGCGGGTTGGTATTAGCGACAACATTAAGGTTTATTCGGATTCGGGTTTGCCAAGCTTTGAAATAAGCTCTTAGGCAAAACACCATGAAATGGACATGAAAGTGTTTGAGCTCATAGATGGTACAACAAATGAACGGCTGCCAGAATCGTTAAGGTATCATTTTAATCAATTGGAATGTTGTGAAATATTGAAGATTAAGATGAGCCATTCGATCGTCTCAAAGAGACAGGTGGTCATGGCTATGGGAGAGAAGGGGGTGTACGTACTCTGTTAAGATTGGTTTTATGAAGTAAACAAGTGGATATCAGTTAGCGAACAATGATCGTCGATGGATTGGTTTGTGACATGCCCGGGTGCAACCGAAAGTAAAGCATTTCGGGCGGAGATTGGTGTCGGGCTTGCTTCTGGTGTTGACGAAGTTGGTTTGTAGGCATGTAGAGGTGAATGTGAGCTGTCAGCGATGTGGATTGGATGAGGAAACAACTCCACATTTTTTTGTTCAAATGTCCAGTAGCTTTTGAAGTATGGACGAAGGTGGGGCCGTTCAATTTGGTGAATGGGTTGCTGCGGTGGGAGCGTGGTTTGACAAGGTGGTGGCGGAGGGAGGTGATGTGTTGGCGAAAGTATCGTACATGGCTTGGGGGCTTTGGAAAGCTCGCAACGATTTCATTTGGATGAAGAAAGCTTGGATGGCGGATGACATTATCGACATGGTTAAAGCTGTTTACGATGGACGGAAAGAGGTGGTGGGGCGCCAACAGAGGACGGAGCAGTTGTAGAACGGTAGCCTCCAACTAGAGGTCGTACTGAAATAAACACCAATGCTGCAATTTTTGGGGCGGTTGATAGAGTTGGAGTGGGATGGGTTGTTCGGGATCATGGGGTCGGTGTTGGGTGGTGGTCGGAGGGCGTGGGATGGAGTTTTGGAGGTTCGATTGGTTGAAATTATGACAACTAAGGAAGCAATTCTTTGGGTATGGGAGAGGGGTGGTGGGATATTATTGTGGAGTCAGAGATGCGAAAGAGGCTGTGAATGCAATTCAGATCGGAAGAGAGGATGATTTCTACGTTCGGTTTGATTATTTATGACATAGGGATTTTGTTTGCCAAATTTGATAGAGTTGATTTTAGTTTTGTCTCACAGTCTGCGAACCGAGCTGCTGATATTTTAGTTAGGTCCTCAATTTTCG
>JAYMTA010002377.1:0-16706 GCA_036897625.1 Pelargonium cotyledonis | reverse complement strand
CCCCATCCCTCCAATATTCCCCGTTGCTACTTTGACTGTCCCAAACTTCTCCATCCATCCCTTGGACCTCCTAGTCTATCCAAACTCATCCTCAAACCATCCCTCGAACCACAAAGCCTTCCCAAACCTTGACCCGTCCGTATTGGCCACATGGGTCCGTACTGACCACCCCCATGGCTAGTACGGACACGCACCACCCCTCCAACCTCTTACTTGTCCATTTCCTCCCATCCTTCTTACAAAAGCTTCCCACAACCTTCCCAAGTCATCCTTGGGCCATCCCTTGGTCCCAAAACCCCTCAAGACCCTCATATGGTCCGTACTGGCCACACCTTGGTCTGTACGGACTACCCTCCAAGCCCTTCTCGGTCCCAAACCCTCCAAAGCTTCTCTCGAAGGCTCCAATGCTCGAGCCATGCTTCCCTCAAGCCGCTCAAGAGATTTGGTCCATGTCCCTCCCTTGAGACTCCAAAGTTTCCCTCGAGCCATGCTTCTTCGGCCCAAGCCACGGACCAAGACAAACATCTATTCATGGGCATTGTTCACCGAGGGCTCGACACTATTAATGGTACTGTGCACTCAGGGACGTGGTATTGTTCATGTGTCCAGTCACTATTCATGCCCGTGCGGGATGTCGACCAAGGCCAAGACCAACGTCCGTACAGGACACGCCATGCCGTCAACAAACTTAATGTTGAAGTGGGTGTTGTCCCGTATCGAAAAAATTATAAAGTGAAGTGGCTACATATAATGGTGACCCATCTTTGTTTCCTTCCTTCTTGGTCCACGTGCAAGATCTGTTGTGTTATCCGACCCGCACATAAGAGGGCGTGTTATAAAAGTAATATTTGGGTCTTCAACTATGAGCTTAAACTTTTAGTTGAGATGATTATTTACATGGTATCAGAGCTAATTTTGATCCAAGCCTTGTCTCGTTTATGTTGCCCCCCTATGGTCTCCAGCCCGCTTATTAATGGTCATGCCTGCAGCGGCCCACGCATAGTTATCAATGGCACGCATGGCGCATGGCGAGGCAAGGGGCACCCATGGCGCCATAAGAGGGATGTGGCGAGGCTATTTACAAATGGCGTGCCTTTTTTGCGCCATATGCCGAGGCGAGGCGCAAGGATGGCGCGCCATATGAAAATTGTGCAGTAATTAGGGTTTTTTGTATGTGTTTAGTTCAAAATTCAAATCATTAACTCAATCTAATTGCTTATAATTGAAGCAATCAGATTTTAAATAAAAAAGGAAAGTCTTATCACAATTGGATTTCCTTATTCCACAATTTTTTTACCTTCCAATTTTTGAAAATTGGAATGAAAAAATACAATCACCACATTATAAATACATAAATCACAACAACCAATTAGCACAATGAAAGACAAAAAGAAAGATATTATATAGCAACAAAAGAAATCAACTTACAATTACAGCAAGTCAACAACACTACAAGTATACAAATCTTTTGATGAGGATGAAAATAGTGATTCTCTTTTTAAAGAGGACGAATACTAAATTATGTAGATTTAATGTTTCATAGTTCGTTTTATGTTTTAGTCTTTAGATCTTTTGCGTAGTGATGATGACTTTTATAAATTATATCAATTTTAGCATTAAATTATTTACATAATTCATTAACATGATAATTTATCAAATATGCCTATTATATATAAAACTTAGAGTCTATAAGCGTCATATTTTTAAAAGGCGCGCGCCATACGCCGCGCCATGAGTCGTGGCTCCATAAGGGGTTTGCGCCATTGTGCGCCTTGCGCCATAAATTACTAAGGGCCCACGTGTGGAAAAGAAATGTATACACATGAGGGGGAGTGTCAATTTAAAAGGCCCCGGATTGTGCATGTGTCGAGCTCACCGATAAACGAAAAAATGTGAGACTCGCACGTGATGGAGAGTGTTGAAGTGGTGGTTGTCCCACATCGAAAAAATTATAAGGTGAAGTGGCTACATATAATGGTGCTAGTGAAACCCCACTAATAAGGTTGACCTTTTAGTATGGGAAGCCTAAATCATTATATATAGCCCATTATTAAAATTTAACACTTAAGATAAAGGAGATGAAAACTAATACCTTTTAGAGAATCTCCACAAAAGGAAGAAGTGTGGAACCACCATAGAGGTTCATCCACCAGAGACTCCCCCAAAAAACCAATAGGTTTTGTTGGTAGACAGTTCATCCAACAAGCATAATTGAGGAGTAGTCATCATGTTGGTCTCTTTAAAAGGGCACAAAGAAATATAAGAACTAAGGCTAGTATTTCTTATCACTCAAGACCAGATGGGATGAACATGGCCACATAAATGGGTGTTAAGACCCTCAAAATTAGATGAGATTCAAGACACATTGCCAATCAAATAATTAGGTTATAAGACCCCACCTTCTTGAAATATTAGGAAAAGAATCATTATCTTGGCGAAAGAATGCATTCATGTCCAACTAGGATTTCGAAACATCTCCTCATGCATACTCAATAGTCAATACAATTGCCTCGTCAGGTCATCCTCCCATGCGTGACCACAAATGCAATTTCGGAGAAATACGATCTATCAAAAGGCTTGTAGAGTTATATCCTTACCTTTCCTTTGTTTTCTCAATGGTAGGAGAACAGGGTAGGGATAAGAGAACCTTGTGCCTAATGCTCAAAACTCATATCCTCTAACAAATTTGGCCCTTAATGACACACTCCCAGTCATTCTAAAGACCATATGGATATCCGCACACAAAGTCAAGAGAAGAATGTCAAGTATCAAACGTAGATAATAAGGAAAAATAAAGGTAAAAATTCTCAAGGACATGGAGGTTACCTTTTGTTTTGCTCCCATTCTCCTCTTTAGGAAAAATGAGGATCATACTCATATCCTATTATTGGATTTTCCAAGTCATGTATGTACCACCAAAATGATTTCTTTCACCTCTCCGCCTTAGCCAAAGGCGTAAGACCGAAAAAATCATGAAGGCCACCCCACACACACCATTGCATATGCACTCTAAACAAGCATTAGAGGTCGACAGCTAATTTGTCCTTGAGGTATGATCACAATAAATTACGGGTCTCTTCATTGTACTCGCCCAGGAAACCCCATACTTGAAAACACCTCACATCTTGAGAGGCGCACAAGGGTGTACCTAAATCTCAACCAGAGGACACCAACTTTTCCACCTAGCAATTTTCTAATCTATCTAAGTGGTTACAAAACAACTTGGGATGGGTCAACAAAGCTTGAACGTGTTGAAATACACTTACCCTTTGATTTGTCATCAGGGCAACTCCTGTTCATCGATTCAGAAAGAGAAATCCTAGAAAGAAAACATTATATTACACTGTTACAGACATATTTCATCATCAATCAAACTGTATATTTTATTAGAATAAAACATACATATTTAGCTCTTCGCTGGTACTACTGGGCGAGCAGCAATCAAACAAGTTCCTGAATATAATGAGATAATATCAAAAAAAAATTTCCAAATCCAAATGGAATACAAGCTTGAACATATATATGATGTAACTCCTTACATTGTTGGCTGATTTTGTAGCCAGACGTTTTCACTTAATTGCAAGTTATTATAAGATACATCCCTGCAGCATAAATAAATATTCACTACATATATTAGATGGGCGACAATTACTGTATACACACACACACACACACACACACACACTTATATCCACAATGGTGGTTAATAAAAAAAAGAAGTAAGATCAACTTTATTTGTCCTAAATATAATTGAGCAAGCATCAATGTAAAAGAATTATATTGCCTCACATCGTTAATAAATAACTAGGACGAAACCACTTTTCAAGGGGCAATGGCTATTGGGCTTCAGCAATGCTAACAAATTCATCTCAAGGGGAAAAGGCTATTGGACTTGAGCGTTGTCAACCCACATTCCTTGGGGGAAGTGATTATTTGACTTTAGGAATGCCAACGCATACCTATTAAGGGGCATTGGCTATTGGACTATGCCAACTTATGTTCCTTGAGAAAATATGACTATTGGACTTGAGCATGTCAACCCATGCTCCTCAAGGGACAATGGTTGTTGAACTTTAGGGATGACTTCTCTTGGTAAGGAGACCCGAGACAGTTAACTTCGAGGGATGTTACCTTAAATGTTTTAGTGGACTAAAAGAGGCTCGGTCAGAAGAGGCGCGTTGAGAAGAGCCGTGGGCGGGTCATTGAGAGGTCCTGAGGAGACTCGAATGAAAGGGCATTGGTGTAACAGGGGAGCTTCAAACAATCTTTTAACCCTTAGGCATTTTATATTTCTTGATTTAGGAGCTGAAGATTTCCCAGGATTGTAGCAGCCTTAGCTAGCTACGAATATACATAGGTTCTTTCTTTTGGCCCAGGTGGAATGTTGTGGTGCATGATTGGTGTTGTGAAGAAGTGGTTAGGCGCGCCTCCTTAGTTTAGGGAATATGTTGCATTTTTTTGACCTTTTTTTTTCTTGAGCCTCACAGTGCCTTGAATGTGATCTTGGGCTTTTTTGTTCCCCGACTCTTGAACTTGATTTTGTGGCATTTAGTAGGCATCATTGATATGGCCTGACAAATTGAGTAGAATTGTTGTGGAGGAGGAGCTCATCGAGACACCCAAAACCTTTCCAAATAAAAAAATTCTAAGAAGTGGTGATTTCCTAGAAAGGGTCAATGTGAAGGCTAAAAAAGGAATCGTTGAGGCGAGACGACTGAGTAGACTTGAAGTAGGGCCATAGAGGTGGGCTCACTACAAGGTTAAGGAGACCCATTTCAACATGGGGCAATAATCATTGCGGATGTGGGATCAATGTAGGGCCATGAGAGTGAGCTCTCCATAGGGTGATTGTGCCTCGGCTCAATGGGAGAGTAGTGTATTCCTTGTGCTTAAGTTTTCCACAAAGTATGGGGAGGAACTGGGAATCGTGTGTCATTTTTCATTGTTGCTCGAGTAGTAAGATATCTAGATTTCAAGGCTTCCCAAAAATAAGATCAAATTGACGTGCCTTTGTAACCCGAAGTAAAACTTACACGATATTCCGGTCTTCGTTTGTCCAAGTTTAGAAAGTGTGGATGTTCTAAGGTTTGAGCTTAGACTTCTCGAGTTTCTACTCCTAGGTCCTACAAACATGCCTTAAGTTGAATTATGGGTGTGCGTCATGAGAAACCATCTCGAGCATGAGTACAAGAATCTTTGTTATGATTTTTTAAAACTCTAACAATTCAGAAATAATTTGAGAGAGAATGCGAATAGGGTTGTGTAAGGAATGTGATGAACGAGATCAAGAAGATGATCTTGTTTTCTTACCAATGAAGGTGTATTTATACTCACAAACATGCATGACGATGTGTCTCTCTGTGATTGGTCAATAGTGAAGTCATAGTGAGCTCATAGATCGCCTCCGAACATACCCTTTTTAGGCACCTCGTGGGGTTTTAGAGCCTCCACTTCCATCTTCAGCGTAGTAGAGGATAACTTGAGTTTCTAGGAGCATCTATCATGTTTTCGTGACGTCTTAGTGACAAAGTAGTAGAGGTGGCATGACCTTGAAATTTTTTCGGGTCCGCGGAGCACACTAAAGCTTAAACTTGACTTTATCGTGTTTGGTCTCGATATTTTGGCGAGGCGTTGGTGTTGCAACACTCTATGAGTCCAAGGGCTAAGATCCTTTACTAGGCGTCCAACCTGTTACCTCGGGGGCCATCTCATTCAGTTTAGGGTCGTCAGATAAAGGAGAACTTGTCATTGGGTTAACTTTGTTTGGGTGCCCCTCGTGATGATGTGGTTTCCTCGTAAACATGTTAGCTTTATGTTGGCCAAATGTACTTGTAGAGAATGGGGACGTATCATCACAAGTTTTGCAATAGGTTCTTATTCTAGATAAGTGAGCATAATAGTTTGGCATTAATTGTCTGAGGGCACAGTTTCATATCCACCATGCCAAGACTGATTGCCCAATGTTACCATGAAAGTTCAAAGAATCCTTTGCAATAGAAGCCCAAGCATATCTTAAGCAACTGACAAATTATTAGACTTCTACCGAGAAAAAATTGAAAGGCAACCCATCCGTAATTATTCAAATGAAAGACTAATTTTTTTCAAGGTAAGATCACTGAAGTTTGATAAGCAAGATTTGTAAGGGAAAAAAGGCAGCTGAAAGATTGGATCATAGTTATGAAAATGGGAAACAAGTTATACCTCCTATTAGAGAGAGAGAGAGAGAGAGACTGAAAGAATTCCCATTTAGTTAAGGACGGTGCTTGTAAGTGGCAGGAATGATGGGAAGCAGCGAGGACAGAAGAGTAAAAATATAATGTTTAGTCTTTTGTTCTATGTTCATTCATAACTTGAAAGGATACTTACATCATAAGTCTGTCTTTATTTCTGGCCCAGTTAGGAAAACTCCCATTAAGCTTATTTCCTGCAAGTGATCTGAGTAGAAAACAACCGACATTATTAATGACAGTTTGTTAGAAAATGTTTATATGGTAAATTTCATGAAATCTATTGAAGTTAAAAAAAGCACATCCCTCAGTATGTATATGATTCTAAAGTCGAGAATTCATTTTCTGTTGCAGCTACTCTAATAGTAGTTCATTAGCCTACAAGAATTTGTCTCACTTAAAATCTTTATCATTTAGTTCTTTATTCTTTCATTTTTCTATACAATAAGAGCTTTGTCTGTAATTATTAATTAATCAAATACATCAAAATTTTCAGACTATGTTCTTCAACTAAATTGTCATGTTTTTTTTATATGAGTATTTGTAACTAATTACTTTATTTTGCATTAACTATTTATGTTAATGTTAGTTACCTATCAAAGAAGAAACAGTATAATATATAAAGAACAAATAAAATTCATGGAAACTAATTAAGACATGGTAACTTCACTTACATCTTATTCAATGAACTTAGACTATTGAGGGAGTCCGGGATTCCACCAATTATGTTGTTAAAGCTCAAGTCTCTGTTAAACAAAATATGTGGAAGCCTTAGAAATCCAAATTTTTGATCATATACATCCATGACAAAATACAGGTTGCACACAATTGATACCGTGAACTGCATACAAATTACAAAGCACTTGCACAAAAAGACACTATATAATATACACAATGAATAAATTTTAATAGCCAATTACTACTAAATATCTACTACTACAACTGTATATTTGCTGAAGTTAGAGAACTAAGAATGAAGAAAGAATTTAAGAATATGGTTTTGCTGCAGTAATAATAGTGTCCTAGTCGGCACTCTTGAAGAATCAAGATGACAATAACAATCATTGATTTGTGTATCACCACCTCTCAGTCATCAAAATGATTCAATCCTTTGAAAATGGCGGTTCATAATGCAACTCAATCCTCCTCAAACGAGTTCAATATATGTGTTTGTTAACAATCTAGCCATCTTTGATAGGATTAGACAATTTGTGGATGTTTTTGTATGGAGAAAGAGAAATAAGGTTGGTCAGATTTGGATTTCCCATCCTTCCCAAGCTATAATAAGATGTTTTAACAGTTTGAACTCTTTCCAAATATATATTGCACCCTAGCACTAACCCCCACATGGAACGGCATGTTCCTAGCTAATTGTCGAAGGATATTGTTCTTGACATCCTTCTTCTAAGTAAGTCATTGACCATGGGTTTGAGACTTGAGAGCCAATTCATGATCAAAGCTCACTTTCATTTGGTAGTAAAGCCTAACCATTTGTCTTTGATCTTCTTTCATTCAAAAGCAACTACATTCAACTAATGTGTATGATTTGAAAATAAGATCTCTTGGCAGTGGAGCCTTGGTCGTTTCTTCTAAGTTTTTAATTTTGTTGCACTACTACTCTTTTGAAGTAGAGCTCCTTTAGTAGTTTGTTTTGTTGTTAGCGCTAAAGGTCCACATGTACAATTTATAACTTTCTTAATTACTAGAAACAATACTTACAAGTAACGTAAGGATGACATGTCACCAATGTATGAAGGGATCACACCAGAAATGGAGCAGTTCCTCATTATCCTGTTGATCAATGATATCATGTATGATGTATCAGTCTGTGACTAAACATTTTAGCTACATATAAATCTAAAAGCTATATATATGGTGTAATATTTCTAACTTCAAAATGGACCACTTACAGAGTTGCTATGCTTGTCAAGTTTGCAGTTAGTGGAAATTGGAAACTGGAGTTTATCAGGTCACTCACCGCCCTATAATAGAACATACAGCAGTGTCCGTGAAGAAGCATGCATTAATGATAAGTAGTGAATATTCTGTATCATTTGCGGAAAGGGGCGCTACTTACAAATAATTTAGATTTGAGAATGTAAAGATTTCTGGGGGTAGTGTCCCTTCAAAGTTATTTCCTAGGAGTCCCCTGTGACATCAACATATATAAAACACTGTACTTATGAGGACTGAAACATACCTGTATTGATTTTTAACATAAATGAAAGTAAACTTTCCTAGTTTCGTTAGTACATTTTCAATAATAAACTATAGATACTTTATTTATGTTGAAGTTTTACATAAAAGTGTGATGGCCTATTGCCTATTTTCTATTTGATGGACTTAAAGGCCTCCTTGAGTATATACAAGTATGTAACCATCTCTTTAATGGCTTCTTATTTACAAAATTATCACCACCTCTTTGATCAAATCTTAGTCATTGAGATATATCTTTGAATGAACCATATTTTTTCTTAGTTTTCCTGTTAAGTAGTGTTTCAATATTCCCATATATAGATAGAGAGCAAGTACTTTAAGCCAAAAGATATTTGACTCGCAGGGTAAGGCATCTAATTAAAATGACTTAGATCCAAAGAGGTGCTCTATACCCACAAATTCATTGGGTTATGTATGGTTGTAATTAAATGAGGTGATATATTTCGATTGATTTGGCAAAAAAATCATGACTTATGTATTCTATATGTGTGTGTACTGTGTAACTGTGTATAGATGATGGGCTTTGTTAAACTTGACTCCAACCCAAGAGATTAAGTTTTTAGGTGGAGGGTCCAACTTGTATATCAAGTGGTGGTAACAGACTTCGCATTCTTTTGATGTAAGATACATTAACACATGGACCAAGATGGCAAGAAGGGAGGCAGGCCAGATAATACAACGAATTCTGCACATGAACAAAGAAGGCAAGAAGGGAGGTGGCCAGATAATACAACAAATTCTGCACATGGACCAAGAAGGCAACAAAAACGGGTCACTAGGCGCAAATCAAACCAGCTCTGATACCATGTCAAACTTGATTCTAACCCAAAAGCGTAATCTTATATGTGGAGGGTCCAACTTGTATATCAAATGGCATCAGACTTCACATTCTTTTAATGTGGGATACGTTAACATGCTTGATTTTGACTCTAATTTTGATTGTGTATCTATATATATAAATACAACAGCATGCCTTAATGACAGTAATTAAGGCATTACTGTTGTCTGAGTGATGTCTAAGTACATATAAGTTAAGCACTTACAGATAGGTGAGGTTGGTCAAGGTACTGAAGAAGCTGGGTACTGAGCCATACATGTTGTTGCCATCTACCACACTGCATACAGTAAATCATAAAATTGAATTAGAAGTTAAATGGAAATAGTATACATGAACACATCAACAGCGGCCTCACTGATGAAAAACTTACAAACTAGACAAGGACCGAAGTTGAGCATATTTATCAGGAATTCGACCAGTTATTTTGTTGCACCATATTTCGCTGTATCAAAAACAACAATAAATTCGAAAGCTTATAAATAATGATTTCTCTCTTCACTTTCTCCTCGTAATTAAGTCTGATTATGATAATGTTGTTGTTAATTAGCAACGTACAAAGCCACAAGATCCTGCAGATTTCCAATTTCTGGCGGAGGGTACCACTGAATTGATTGTTGCTCAAAGATCTACACAAAAAAAAATACATACATGTAATCAGTAGAAGTCAGCACGATAGGAGAATTAATAATTGATTATGAGATTTATTACAGTGGTATATCATTACATGTATTTAAGATCAGTGAGTGTCCCCAGAAACGATGGAACCGAGTCTGATAGCATATTTGCAGTTACATTCCTGTAAGTGTACGGTACAGAAGATCCCACAAACACATACAACATGAGTTGAGTAAAGAAGAATAGATTAGACTTCAGAGAGGTAGCAATATATATATATATATATATATATATGTAACGTAAGTTGTTTCCAGTTTCAACAGACTTACAGGGTGACAAGACTTTCCAGTTTCTTAAAGCTCTTTGGGATTGGCCCACTCAACCGGTTGTGTGCGAGTCCCCTGCTCATCAATCATAATAACACCCTCAAATTTCATATATATGCATCCATTTCATTTAAGTAGTCACTAGCCATGGCCCAGAAACGGAGAGGGTTTTGTAAGCCCTGCCCGTGCCTGCCCTGTTCTCAATCATAATGTGCACCCTGTTCTTAAGACATTTTAATTTATTAATTATAAACTATATTCAGCTGAGTTCAAAAATCTATATTCAGATCAATAAACATGTTAGTATAGAGCATTTCGTCAAATCTAATACTCCATTCTAATGAGAGGTATTGACCTCATTGGTAATTAGTTCTAAGCCAGATGGTGGCATCTAGGTTCAATATGCGTGTGTATTTATGAACCAAATAAACGACTAAGTGTGAAGCCACTGGCACAAATATAAACATTGACTTACAACACTTGAAGGAAAGATAAGTCTCCTAAAGAATCCGGTATGGCTCCATGAAGACTTAGATTTGATAAAACCCTGTGCATATATAGGGTAATCAATCAAAACTCAATTAAGATATGAATTGAGACATGCAACTCAATTTCAAAACAATTCTGTAGTTTATACAGAAGGAATCCAATGAAACAATATTCACAACAAATATAATCTGCAGACAAGAAAAAAATGGTTATCTTGCTGACAGCCCATTCCTTATCATCTAAAAACACAAACCAAACTCTAAGGAAATCCAGAGAAAAGGTCCACACAACTAGAGTCATCAGATAATTTTGTATGGATACTGAACAATCAAGCGCAAACTTGTCAATCAAGTTTCATATACAGTTGGGTTGGGTGGACATAAACTTTTAGGTGCATAATAAATTATGGAGAAGGGGAAAATATATTTAAGGTCTTGGAAGAGGGGATGAGAAGAAATGAAACTTACAGGGATTGCAAGTATGTAAAACTGGATAAAGCTTCAGGAACAACTCCCCTTAAATCCATATTCCATATCATTCTGCAACAAACACAAATATATAGGAAAGTATTTTTTCTTCTATATCTTCATAAATTTTAAGTACCCAACTGCAACGAACTAAACAAAACCATGTGAGAGTAAAGATGACAGTACTAATAGAGAAACAATTAGTAGTAAACAGAGAAATAACAATCTACTACTCTCTAAATTCTTTCTACTAGTGCTTCTCACTTGCATCAATTTTGCCCCTCCAAATGTTCAAACTTGAAATTATATTAGTATCTATTTCATTGACGGAAATTTCAAAGGCTTTCACATTTTCATTAACTCCAGACTCATGTTTTGTTAGAATTCAACTAACTGAAGGTCAAAATTTTACAATTAATTTGTCATCAACTCAAAATCATATATACTGCCTCTAATCCAAAACTCAAATCTGGCTCAAACCCCAAATAAGCGTAATGAGGAACCATAAATTTACTAAAAATGAAATGAGATAGATGATCAGCAACAGTGAGAAATGAGAGAGAATCAGAGGTAGATGAGATTATAGAAGTAGATCTCAGATGAAAGAGAGAATTGGATTGTGGAAATACAGATGAACAACAACATTGCGCCACCGCCACCGCCGCCACCAGAAAACCCGGTTGTGTCGCCGCCATTTTCGCCTCACTTCGCCCCTCACCAATCCTTATCACAAAGCCTAAACAAATTGGGAAAAATGATGGAAGAATATACATACATGTAGACGACGTTACAAATGGGGGAGTTGGTGGAGGAATTTCGGTTGCAGGAGCAGGTGATGTTGAACCCCGTGGGTTGCACCGCATCGCTACTGCATACTGAAGAAGCTGACGGCGCTGATGTTATGTTCAACATTGATGTCATGTTCTTGTAAGCCTTCACTGCCAATTCAACATTTTCTCACAATCATCATACATATATACATATATACATACATTTAACTCTAATTCAAGATTCAAACAGTACTCATGTTTCATGGGGGAGAGAGAAGGAGTCAGTTCAGACCAAGTTATAAATTGTATATTTTTAAGTTTTGAACACACTTCATTTCTTACAAGGGATTGGTATCACATAATCGTTGAAAGAAAATAAAAGGTAGTATTGACTAAAGACTAGGAAAAGAAATAAAGATAATCTTGTGCACTTTCCTAAGATAAGGAAAAGATGAGTTTGTGTACCATAAATAATTTGGTTGGCTTTAACAAAAAAAAATGGTTGGAAATTATAAAAAGTAAGAAACCATTATTGATGAAATGACATATATGAAATGGAAAGGGCTAATTATGAAATGACAATTATTAAATAGATAATAATTTACACTTAAGTCAAGACAATCAGACATCATATTAAATTTTCAATTATGTTAATACGCATTTAAGTGAATCTAAAGACCCAAAACAACCCTTTGATCCAAAACTATCAAATAAAGTGTCATCCTCTCATTTGTAGTTTAGCTGGGTAAATGTGAAACCTGTTTATAAAATCTATTAACTCCATAATTTGAGTATCAAACGTAAATCCATTACGAAACATCATAATTTTTTCTTTGACAATATATTTCTTAAAAAATTAGCTAGTCACAGCTCATTCAGTCAAAGATCAGAGGAAGACATAACAAAAGATTTGAATTAATAAGAAAAAAAATATAGAAGTTGATGGTGGTTGAAAAACTGAGTGAGCTGATGAAAGAATAATAAAAAGCAGATGAAGTACGTACCTTCAAGGGTGGGCAAGAGTGAGTTCCGTGGCTGCGATTCTTCACAATCAGAGACTTCGGTGCATGGGCTTTGATAAGGGCTAGTCTCTGAAGAATTTTCAGTACAGGGGGAGTTTTGTTCGACTGGGTTGCAGGTGGGAGATGGTGTCACCTGTGATGCACTCTGAGAATTGGAGAAGCCACCGAACACAAAGAGAAGAAGAAAAATTATCAGTGCAAGCTGCTGGAGGTGGAGGAGGAGCCTTCTTCTGCTTTTCATTACACCTATCATTTCTCTGCTCTCTCTTTCTTCACTGTTTCAGCTCTCACTCCTCTTATACATACAATAACAATATCATAAAGGGCCCCACTTCACACCACTTCTATCTTGGTGTTATTTTTCTATGTACTTGGACAACTTTACATTACAGTACTCACATTATTGGCACATTTTCGTTGCTGATATATACTGCAATCCGTCGTCAAAAGTTTTGGGAGAATGAGGTTTTCAGCGACATCAGCTACCACAGAAGAATTAGGGGGCGTCGCTATTTACTAACAACATTAGTTGTAGATGATCTGTGACGATTCGTCGCTTATCAGTTACAATATGTAGCGACAAACTTCCTCGCTCTAATATTGGTTGGATTTCGCTTGCTACATTCTCATCACATTTTCAACCATTCTTTCCCTTGCGATAAGTTTATAGTTTTATTATATTTTAACAAATTCCAAATCACGCGGAGGTTAAATGAATGAGATAATTATAAATGGACCATTTATGCTAAGCTTCTATTTCAATTGACACATCTGAACTAATTTTTTCAACTTTTGACTAATCTATGATTTGGAAAGTTCATTATTTCACTAACTTAGTTAACTAAGGTGTAAAATGATGAATTTGTCATTCTTCTACAGCTTCTCCAAACAAAGCCTAGTTACCACATTTTTAGCTCCAATTTTCGATCTCCTTCACTCTCAACTCCTTGATCTTCGTCGGCGACCCAAACCCCCCTCCCAATGGATTGAACCCAAAGCAACCACTAACCCAACTGATGATTATTTTTTGCATTCCTTGAGGTGAGATGAGTTGATTGGTATGTTTGAGAGAGACCCATTTTGTTCAAAATTGGTTTTTGATAATGTGTTTTGTATGATCAATTCTTGTTGATGTTGTTGGTAATTTAGTATACTGATAGTTTGCATTCCTTGAGGTGGTATGGGTATTTTGATTATTATAATGAAATTTTTTCAAAGGTGGTAAGTGTTGATGATGTTGTAACTTATCGAGGTGTTTCAAAGGTGGTCTGACAAGGCGGAGACCTTACAAGGGTCTTAAAGAAATGTGTTGAGTCATTGAGTGAATTTTGAGATCGAAGGGGGTCGTCCGATAGGAATCGGGAGCACAAATTAACTTGATATTTGGGCTGGAATGGACCGTTCGTGGCATCAAGGGCTCCGTGCCACGACATCGTGGGGATGCCCGCGAGCATCCTATACGGCATGGAGGATTCTTCGGTTTGCCTTTCACTCGGGGACCAAATTGGCCAACCCGAAGATGTTTGGAGCGGTTCACATGCCCCTTGAGGTTTTGTACCCTTCGGAACACTATTGGGGTGCGCAGGTTGGGAGACACTTAGGATGCCCGAGCTGTTAGGAGAACTCTTGGGAGGTCTTGAGTGCATGGAGGACACTTAGAATAATTTTGGAACACTTAAGTCATGCTTCGCCCATCCGGGTAGAGAGCATGACGTTTGAAGGAGGAGCCATCCGGGAAGAGCACCCATGCATGTCGCAATATCAATTATGTCATGTGCAGCTTCTCATCTTTTTGGTGGCTTTAGGGGTTCCCTCTTGTTCCAAATCAATATCTCGGAGACATTCGAGAACTCTGGGGCAAGTAGAATGACTTGTTGCATTTTGGGTATCGGGTTGACTGCATATCTATTGTTTTGGGTTTGGTTGTTCGGGTTGCATTCGGTTGTCACGTGTCACTATGTCATTCGTCTTATGATTCATGATTTTTCGGATAGCATCATATACACATATCATAAATTTTTTTAATTTTTAGTTATTGAAATATTTTGTAACCCATATATGTTCATCCCAAACATTTTTTTTTTTTGTAATTTGGACGCTAAATTATAAATTGTAAAATAAAACCCTAAGCCCAAAACAAGTTATAAACCCTAACAACGAGCAATTTGCAAGCGAACTACAACTAAAAAGTGAAAAACAAAAATAATTTACCATGTGCTCACTCTTTTCGAACAACTAGCGAGAGGAGAATTGAAAGAAAATTTGCAAGAAATGTTTAGACGCCAAAATTTGGGAGATATAAATATTTGTGAGTAACTTCGTAAACAAATCGCGGGCAAATGCTACGTCCAACCATTCTCGTTAGAGATGGAAGAAGACGAGAAACAAAGGATAGAGAGTGTGTGGAGGATGACGTGTCACAATAATGTGGCAACCCGTCTAACGTGGACAAATGATGTGGCATGAAGTAAAGAAAAATTGAGTTGAAGAATAAAAACAAACAAACAAAAACCTTAAATAAAAATCATCATTAAAATTTCAGCAAATTCAAAGGTAGGAAACTATTTAACCGAAAGAAATACAAACAAAAGATAACACATGTTTCACAAAGCATGGAATTGTTGTAATATTAAATGTCCATATGGGCCCGTACATTTGAAATGGTGAAAAAAGTGGTGGGTCCCTTAAAAGAGAAAATAAAGGAAAGATGAAGGAAGAGAAGGTCCGTGAATGTATAGTATATGGATAAATTCATTTATAAATAGAGCCACTCTCTTATTATAATCTACACCAATATCAATATGAATATGTCAATTTTCTTATTTACTCTCTACTCTATTTCTTTTGTCCTGTTTTATAACAGGAATAAATATTTCAAGAAAAAAATGAATATCCAATTCAGCTAGAGAGACAAAAGATAGTGGTGGTGGGATCTTTTGTAAAATACTATTTCACTAATCAATCAATGAACCAGCTAAGCGCGAAAGAGGAAATGGAAAAGAAAAATTTTGATATATTATTTTAGCTAGCATCTCTTAAAGCATACCCAGTTAGTCCGTCCCTAAAAAATGAATAAAGCTTTTTGACGGAAGGATTCTGTAGAGCTAGGAATAAGACAACTTCATCATCGAATAATGCAAAAAAAGACAAAGAAAAACAGTTGTATCTGCAGAAACTTTAGCAATGTAAACATTATTGCTGTTGGTAAAGCAGTCTGAATGGTGGATGCGACTAAAAAGCAATTAAAGAATTGATATTGATGAATCAGCTTCCTACAGATCAATCGCAAATAAAGGAGAAATGAGAGACAACAAATAGTTCAGATTTAATCGGACTCCTAATGACTCAAGTGGGGTCACTTGACCTCACATGCATGATTGGGGCTCCTAATGACTCAAGTGGGGTCACTTGACCTAACATGCATGGTTGTGGCTCTGCTCATGACTAATGGTCTCTCATTTCTCCTTTATTTGCGATCTGTAGGAAGCTGATTCATCTATATCAATTCTTTAATTGCTTTTTAGTCGCGTCCACCATCCAGACTGCTTTACCAACAGCAATAATGTTTACATTGCTAAAGTTTCTGCAGATACAACTGTTTTTCTTTGCCTTTTTTTGCATTATTCGACGATGAAGTTGTCTTATTCCTAGCTCTACGGAATCCTTCCCTGTCAAAAAGCTTTATTCATTTTTTAGGGGCGGACTAACTGGGTATGCTTTAAGAGATGCTAGCTA
>JAYMTA010002376.1:0-16714 GCA_036897625.1 Pelargonium cotyledonis | reverse complement strand
AAGCGACGTGGGCGGGGTAGCCGGTGACGGTCTTGTTCCGGCGATCATCGGTCGACGCAGCCATTGCGAGAAAAAATACGATTTTTTTAGCTGAGCAATCGGAAAAATTGGGGGGTTTGTGAGAATTTTAGGGACGAAAACGAAGATATTGGTGCGGTGTGATCTGAGGAGCAGCTGGTGTGAGTGACCAAGCATTTCTGGCACTTACGTGGCGTTTATTGATTCGGTGAAGAGGTAACAGAAAAGCGAGATTTTCCTTTAGTTGGGAAGATGAGTCGATGTGAGGAGGATGAGAATCTATACGTGGCAAAGAAAATATATTGTGTTTATATGTATTTTTATTACAAATATATAGGAGTCATAAAGTAGATTATTAGGAACAAGTGCAGGTTGTGTCTAGTCAATTAATTGATATGCTTTGAATTTTGTTAGCGTGATTATGTTTGTTAAATAGCTTAATTAATTAATGATAAAAAATTAAATTAATTGAAAAATATTATACAAACAAAGAAATAAATTTATATTGTTGTAAAAATATATTTAAAATGAAATGAAAAAATCAAGTTTTCCTGTATCGATAATGGTCCGTTTCACGCTTCAAATCTTACGTATTCTTGACCTAACAATATTCTGAAAGCAAACAACTAATGCAACCACGATCGTCAGCACTGTCACGGCCATACAATTGATTTCACATTCGTTTGACCACATCAGCAATGTGAGGAGGAACACACCAAATGAACTCCCTTTGACTAATTGCAATAAATGTTACTTCATCCGTCTCAAAATGAATGTTTTTCTTTCTATTTTGAGAAAAATTAAGGAGAAATTAGTTAGTGTGGTATGTTTACTATTGTATCCTCATGATCATGTGTTGAGAGATCCTAACTACCAATTTATAAGGATATATTGACAATTCATGCATAAATAACTTACTAGAAAAAGAAACAAGACACACATTTTAGAACAAAATTGTAAGAGAAACAAGATACTCAACGGAGGGAGTATAATATAAGGTCCTTCACCCTCCGATTTCTATTGCAAGAATTGACTCTTAGTCAAATTTTTTTCCGCTCCTAGAAAATGTTTGGCGGACTTATCTCTAATATTAAGTGGTTTACACATGAATCAAGATGCAATATAACTCTATGCAGTCACCATAACAAATCATTTTTCTCCTCCCAAACTTTTCCTTAAATGCAAGTCGTCGTAACTGTTTTAGGGAGCTCTTCTTTAAATCCCTCATGGACTAAATTGGATCAGGGTCCAAGATTTGAACCATTTTTCTCAATATGTGCTTTTGCCCTCAACGCACATCTTCTTCCACAATGAACATTCTCACTTCCCGACGTGCATCCTTACTCCTCATACATGTTTTACTCCATCTTGGGACCCCGACTCGAGGGCTCATGAATAAAATATTCATAATAAATCTTGGCATGTTGGTATCATCACCACATCACAAGGGCATTGTCGCCATGTCAACATGATATCAACGATATCATATATATTAATATGATATCATCATGACATACATAATATCGATGTTATTATCAATCAATTGCACAACCAACACATTGGTCTCCTAATCTTCAATTTTTTGAGTTAAATATCACTAATATCCAAAAATTAGAGGGTGAAGAATTCATTTTACATTTGACAACATAATAAGATACTTTGTACGTCACATTTTTTTATGTTAATGTAACGGGTGAACTATCACGTAATACAATATTCACTACCACATTATTCATCTAATTAGTAAGTAGAAATTTAGTCAAATCACAAATATTTTCCAATGTATAATTTATTTTGTACTCATTTTTTTTTTATCTTCTACGCATTACATACATGTATACGAATATTATAGCATACATTTACATTTATATACGTGTACTCACATTCACAATCCATGTGTCAAACATAAAGTAAACATTCCTTGGGCCCTTTCTCAGTCCACGACCCAGATCCGGACCCACCCGAAAACCCGACTTTCAAATCCTCGCACATAACTCTGAGCACCGCCTGCCTCGTCCACCACATGGACGCAAACGTCGTCACCGCATCGACCCGCAATGTGAACGTAACCGACCCGCTTTTCCGGTCCCGAGCAATGTCGCTCATCAACGACCCGCTTAGCGAATTGTTCGTCGCCATCGCCACCTTGATCGTCGTCTTCGCCTCCGTGTTCAGGAAAAACGGGTTCACCAGCGCCATCGACACGAAGTCCTTGTTGTAAATGACGCCGCTCTGGACCCGCTCGAAATGGAGCCTGAGCTTGTGGTTCGGGTTCTCCACGCCCATGTCGGCGTCCCAAACCCCCGAGAAGCGCGAGTCGTTGGCGACAAAATCGGACCCCGAGAATTCCTCCAGCGGGAACCGCGGCATTTGCGGGGGGAGCACGAGCCACGTGATGATGCTGGACAGACACATAAGGAGTATGACCATAATGAGAAACGAGAGAATGCACCCCGCGCAGCTGCTCTGCTCGCGCCGCCGCGCTTGGTAGTAGTAAGCGGCTGGCGGCGCCTGCGCGTACGGGTACGTGTTGTACCCGGGCGGAGGGTGTCCGGGGTACCCTGGCTGAGAAGGAGAAGGGTACCCTGGATAAGGCCCGTAGGCAGCGTGAGGCGGGTAGCCCGGCGGCGGATGTTGATGATCCGCTGACGGGGCAGCGTGGGGTTTGGATTTTTCTTTCTTCTTGGAATGATGTTCATCGTCTGACGAGGAGGAGCTACCCATGGCGGAGAATGAGGATGATATGAGTGTCTTCTTTCTCCTCCAAGATGGATGGTCGAGGAGAAGATAGAAGAGATTTAAAGAAAATTCTTTTTAGACGCAAAGGAGATGGTTCCTATGGGAAGAAGAAATTAGGGGAAATGGTGGGTTTTTCTTGGCCAAATTATGGATGTTGTCAATTGGATATGATGAGGATAACAAAATAAAAACAGTTTTAATTTATGAGTAAGATTTCTGTTCTATCCTGCTAATCAAATTTGGTATCTTGCTAATTTGAAGCCATTAATTAACGAATCTTAATAATAGAAACTCAATCCATTGTTTTCTAAATGAGTACATAGGGTTTGATCTCTAAACTTGATTATTTTTTCTAATATGTATTAAAGGGATCACCTTTATCATCAAATGCGTGGGTTAACTGGTAAAGAGTTAATCCAAATTAATCTGAGGTCTCGAGTTAATGATTAATTTGAGTGTGATACATATATATGGCTTAAAAGTGCTGATCTTGTGCTGATTATGAACCCGCTTTGAAAACTTCACGGGTAAGTCTAAAAAAATCACCTTTTTTCTTATCAAAGCCAACACTACAAATTGTTTGCCTCCATATCGTTTGCCATGGGTTACATTAATTTTTAACACAAACCACTCACAAAGAGAGACTTTCTAATATAAGAAAGAGAATTGTGTCTGGTATATGCAGGTCATTGAACGTTAAATATGATGTTTTGTATGATTATTATGAAACTTATAAATTGGAAGAGATTAATTGAGTGGCGGAAGGTTGTGAGGTCACCAATACATATACATATGCTACGAAAACTAAGGTGAGGTGTTGCTATGTTACGAGCTGCCGTTTTCGGATGTTGGGCAATCATTTTAGTGTTTTAGATTCAATATAGGTAGATGGGGTTGCATGGTTCAAATTCTAAATGCTCTGGGATAGTTCCACTTCAACAAGATTCTCACTGATGAAGTGCGATATGATAACGTAGGGGTTCGAGTCGACTCATTTAACCTTTCATCTTAACTTCTTGTGGAAGAGTTTTGGTGAGAATCTGACTTGCAGGCACCAACCAACGTGTTACAAAACGTCTTTAACTTGTTCGATTTTGGTCCCTACAACTAGTATATTCATGTTTCATTCAAGTAGGAGTAATGACAAATTAAGAAAAAGATAAGATTAAAAAAGGATGATATTAATAAAAATGACATTCAATTTGTACCTTGCATCTCTAAACAGATTAACACTATTTTTTTTTTTAGGTAAATAATACGAATATTATTACGACAAACTCAAAGAAGTTACAAGGAGAACCTACATAACTTCAAAGAAGCAGACTAAGATCTAGAGAACCAAAACAATTAGCTCCTACATCGCTGATTCAAAAACTGACCTAAGCGGCCAACAAAACCCAACACTAGACAAAGCATCCAAGTCCTAACGCGAGACCCAGAGTTGCTAGTATTCTATCCCGGATCTCCAACGATCCTGGGAACCCGAACTTGATCGACTCATGTTGTAGAAGGAAGAGCCTCCACCCGCTCTCCCGACCCTCCTGCCACCTGACCCTCACCCTTTAGGGTCCGACGCCATTTTCCATCAATGAAGAATGATCCATCCATCTCCTTCAGCACCACAATCAGCTCAAACGAGGATGTATTACCCATCTCCATGGGAATCGTCGTCACCCCAACATCCACCTCCATACCACCGTTCTTCTCTCCCTCGATGTTCCTCATCTGAAACCCAAACTCCAACTCCGACTCCATCTCAGATCACTGTCCGATCTGATCGGCACAGACTCAACTGTGTACCGATCAAACAGCCGAGACCACACCCCCCCTCCGCTCCGAATCCCCGATCTCTGCACCTACCTATCTCCGCCGTACGCTGTACTCACACCCGCTCTCCGGTAATCACGATCTGTATCCTTCCGCCGCCTCCTCTCACTATAAGCCACTCCCTTTTCCAAACCTTAGTCCACACGCGTATAAGCGGGAAAGGCCATTGGGAGAACTTACTTTTTGTTTTGTATAATTGGTATTTCTTAGTTGGTATAATAATGATTGGTTTTTATCCAATGTTAATTTAGTTGTAGAGCATCAGATTAACACTATTTTTTGTTATAGTTAAGTCAACTATAATAATTGTTGTTATATAATTGTACATTTCGTTCTGAGTTATGTAATTCTGTGGTTAATTTGAAGTTAAATTTTTCTATAAAATATGAAATTTTCACCTCTAGTATTAGAAGAATTCATTCATATTTTCTACCGTCACTTCTAGTGTATAATATTGACCCGCTAAAGAATTGGTTGGAAGTCTAAAATGTTAAAATGAATCATTCCTTATGAAATTTTGAAGCTATTGTATAACAAAACATGCTATTACTATTCAAAATATAATTATGCTTATATGATGCTTTGTTTGGCACAGTTATATAACAAAAATATATAACATATAGACGACCCAGATGATGCCAAAATGCCAAATAAAGAAAAGAATGAATAGTATGGTTTACAAGTACAAAATTCTTCACAACATCATAATTATTGAGAAAGTTACATTACTAGTTCTTTTGCCACAACATATCAACACAAATCCTAAACATTAGGCTCAAGGCCCATTTGCACAATTGCTAGCAATTTATGGCATCATTTGGAGTTCATTGCACTTCCTGGGATGTCCACCAATCAACCTTCCACCACCATGTGGAGCATCAAATTTTACTTTCAAATCCCAACAAGATGGGAAATAAGGTCTCAAAGTATGGTACCAAGAAAACCCCACATTTTCAAACCTAACCCACAATTTCAAGCTGATGCTCAATTTCAACGTTCCATTCTCGCGATCCCTTCTAATTTGTTCCAAAGTATCGTCTCCTATAAATCCCTCCTCGTGCTCACCTTTCATCATGACACGCAGTTTCTCTCGCTCCTTGGGCGCCACCTTAAAGTTTTGCGAAGAAATTAAGGTTGAGAGGCTGTCATAACGCCTAGAGTAAATCGAACATTCGATGCCATCAACGAAATTTGCCATGGTACTTGGATTCCAAACCATAAAATCAGCTTCCCAATTAGTGGCCAACCCGGAGTTGGTCACATTGAAATGAGACACTGTCAACGAGTTGAGACGAACCACAGGCGTTGGTGACTCGGTTGATGTCACCTTAACTATCCATAGGATAAATATGAAGCAAAATGACCAAAATATCCACAAGACCACATCGTTGAAGGAGTCTTCATTGCTAGGACCTTCACATTCGACCGATCTAGGCGACCGGTGGTACTCGGCGATGATGCCACGAGGTCCGGCGGACGGCGGAGGCTCGGCCTGAGGAAGTGGAGTGAATGTTACGTTAATTGATTGAGTAGAATTTGATGGATCCATGGGATGTGCGGATAGAGAGGAAACGGTGTTTTTGGTGTAACGTTCAAATGAACCATGAAAATGAAAATTTGGAAATGTTGTAATGGTTTGTTCAATTAATTACCAAATTTACGAGTGGAGCACCATAAATCAAGATGATTTTAGAGGCTGTAGTTAATTTGTTTCATGCAAGGGTACGTAAAAAATGGCATTTTCAAAACATTAGAGCGTTTGTAAATGTGTTGGACTATATTTTGATCAAATTAAACAGAACACTGAGGTCTTTTTTTTTTAGATAACCACCATCAGCATAAAACAAATAAAACCATTACATAGTCCAGAATTTAGCAACACTATTACGACCTAAAATAGCTAAATCACGGGCTCCAGACACAACCCGTCTGGTAGCCCATTTACAAAATACATTATCTAAGGAAGACAAATTATTGCGAATTTCTTCTCCTCTTGCCCAAGCATCCCTATCTTCAAAATGCAGCTGAGAAATATTCTTGCAAACAGATAGTGAGTCACATATGATGCCACAACTGGAGATATTACTGAAAACTAGAAACTTTAAAACAGAAAAGATTGCCAAAAGCTCTGCATGATAAGCGCTGGAGGCCTTCACAGGAGAGCAAAACCTAGCAATAATTTGACCATGACTGCTAAACAATTCCCAGCCAATTCCTCCTTCCCTTTGTCAAAGGACTCATCGGGTCCGGTTCGACGAGTGGTGTTGTTGGGTTTGGTAAAATGGGTAACAACTCGCCTAGTGCATTTGGCAGTGGTGGGCGCCTTCCGTGGTAGAATCAGGTTACGAGGTCGTCTTGATTTTTTCGGTCTGATTTAGTTAGTAGAGAAAATCCGGCACAGTTCGGCATTGGTTGGACAAAATGGGGGGAAGGCTCACCTAGTGCCCCCGACTTGATGAATTGAGTAAACCCAGTCGCAAATGGTTCTTATTCGTCAGTCAAAATCGTTTGGCGGAGGTCATGAATATTCCCTTGTTTTACTTAGTTTATATTTTCTTGTAAGGAAGTTAGATCGTAAATGCTATTTCTGTTATTGGACTATATTTTGTGGTTGATTGTTCATCTTTTTCTTAAAGATCTTTGATTTTGGAGTACACGAGGGAACACCTCGCTTTGAGGATTCATGTAATAAAGAAGTAAATTACATGACGGACAATAAAAGAATAATTTTCATTTTCATCGCTTTGTCCAAATACAGACATCAAAATGAGGGTATATATAAGCATCCTCCAATAAATTTTAGCAGGAAATCATCACAATGAATCAAATGCTAGCAAGTGCCTGAACTATATCATCTCTATCGCTTCTGTTCGGCTTTGTTTTCGAAAAATTCATTTAGCATCCGTTCAAGATTCTCAGGAGTGTATTTGACATACTTGGTCCTCCCACCATCTACCAAAGGCCTGTGAACACAAAAACACAGTTTTCAGAAAGAAGAGCATGTTTTTTACTGCACAATCGGAAGGAAGATCAATAGATCATTAGTGTGGGAAAGAGAAAACAGACCCGAAACGTGTGACGAAAGATCTATATGCAGGCAAGAGGACTTCAGCCACAGCAAGCCTTAAAGACTCGCGTAACTCACTGTCGGGAACTGTCCATTGAGATTGTCTTTGATGGATCTCCTCGAATTGGGAATTGAAGCTCTTGAATCTATCTTTAAGGTTTGCTTTTGAAACGGTAGCGGTACCTCCATCAGCACCACCGAGACCCTGAATTGTGAGACACTGAAGGATCTGCAGATCCAGCAAAAAAAGAGCTTAGCATGATCTTTGACTAGCTAGATAGTATTTCAAAGAGAATTGATGACATATTGTTTATAGAAACCTACAAACAAGGAATGCATATCAGTCATAGTTTAATATGCTTAACCAATGATGAAAGTTGGAAATAAAACTTTTTCATATCAAGAACAGGATCATAACAGGCTTGTATCACACACCTGCTTACTACAAGTTAATTTAACAACGCATGTTTTTTTTTTTATAAGCGACGGCTTAAAGGTGTATATATACAAGTAACCAACATTGTTCAGGAAAGAGACTATTTCTCTTAACCCTAGCCTAGAGTTTTTGGCGCCTTACCGCACCAAAGTGGTCACCAATAGTGTTCAGGAAAGAGACTATTTCTCTTAACCCTAGCCTAGAGTTTTTGGCGCCTTACCGCACCAAAGTGTTCTCTTACACCACCATCACCAAGGATGTGTAGAATGGGGATTGATCCTGAGAGCTTCTCCCACTCACACAGTTGGATTAACCAACTGCGCCACCCTTAGCGGTTAATTTACCTACACATATTAACTTGTTTTTCATGCCTTAAAAGAGACATTAAATAAAATACAGTTTGCAAACAAATAATGCTAAGAACATTTGATCGGATATTCCAATTCATTTTACTTGTCGAATAGTGTTCACAGCATACAGTTCAAAAAGTAAATGAAAATAAAATAAAGTTCAAAGAACAAGACATCCTCAAACAGATCATGACAATTCAGGTAAGCAAAGCAATGAAAACATTTAACCAAACCTTAGCCCAAGAAACCCTCTTATACTGATTTGCATGCTGCTGAACAATCCTTCGGTGTATTTGCACCCAATCATCCCCCAACAGATCTTTTGCTTCTGATCTGTAAATAAGTTAATTGAAAAAGACGTGCTAGAGACAATTTCTCAATGATAAACAAGTTCAATGCATACAGCAAACCTTCGGACTGATCTCACTATATAGTGTATGTTGTTCATAAGGAATAATTGAGTCAATCCAGGATCTTTATATTGCTTTGATTTCCCATCTAGATTAGTTAAGAGAGCCTGAACAATCCTTGTAGTTAAAGATCCCAAATGCTTATCTGGATCACCTCCCATAGCTTCTTGAAAAAGTTGCTTTAGGGTTGTTTTGTAGCTGTGAGCATTCAGCAAAAGACAATCAATGTATAATGATCGAACCAATTGATATCAGGAGAGGCCAAATGTTGTAACACTAATTGATAGAAAGTAAACACTAAGCATAAGGAACTAGTGCCAAACATAAATTGAAGGGAACCCAAAAGGAGAAAAAACCACATATTGGCCATGCAATAACAGAGCAGACAATGGAGTTGAAGAAGAAGAGGTTGGAGACATTGACACCAAGCTTGAAGAGGTCGACCCATTGCTCTCTGTTTATAAATTTTCAACATGAAGGTTGACTTTAAGGCCAATAGGTCTACCCTTGTATTTAGAGCTGAAGTTTATGAGTTTTCAATACAAGCTATAGACCCTTTAGCGCTATTATTTGTAAATCTATAAACCATTAATATGAAACAGAATTAAAAGCGATCATCAGTAAACATAGAGAATGATAGAAGGGAAAGGCAGAGCAGCAAGAAATCGAAAGACTAGCAAAACCAACATACTCAAATAAAAACTTCACATAATTTATCACATAGCTGGTAAGAGGATGGACAGTTCCATCAAGAACGGCTGTTTTCGTGGCATCTTTTTCAACTGCTTCTTCAAAATCACCAAAGGTCTCTAGAATTGTCATGGCTAGCGTGATTGCTAAATTGCGCGCACCATATCGCATATCAGCGCAAGCTTCAGTCCCAAAAATACCTTCAACCTGTCACACCAATCATATAAAATAATACGCAAAAAGAACTAAACAGGGTATGGTGGACAAGATGCCTAAATTATGAGATTATCAGTTCCATGACAAGGTAAATCTAGAGATTCATCACCGGTTCCTATCATTTAGCATCATGTTGAAATGTTTTTATTCAAACACCCATTACATTAGATATCTTTTTCATTCTATAGAAAATCTTTCCAAACTTGCAGTTCCTTTGACAAGACATGGATTATCATTCAGGTGAGGTCTTAATTATTCAAATGTGGGCTATAGAATGGGGGGTACCCATCCTTTTCCATAAACCCCCAACCTGGATGTTGTTTTTGAAACCAGTGAGTTGGTATGACAACGTTTGTTGAGCTCACAACCATTTGATCCCTTAGCCAATGGGATCAAAGCTTCATGTTTTGCCAAAGATAAAGAAAATCAAATATAACAAAGTTGCCCATTTAACGAGTACATTGCACTATCTATTATTTAGTGCTACAGAAAAAATTATACAAGCATATGACGAAAGCAATACCCGTGAGCTGGACTTTACACATATGTAATTATAAGCCATGATAGAGGTCCATTGATGTTGTCTTTGCAACAACTAAAGCAATAAGCAACTATATATTGACTATGCACTATTAATGTTTATAGCCTAGGTGTACTTTATACATAATTTTTGTAAGCTTTATCATACCTCTGGGATAAGTTCTCTCATTGTCTCAAACATGTCGAGAAGGACAAATAGTTTCTCAGGTGACCTCTTGCTTTTTGCAACAGCCTCCCCAAAATTATAGAGCACAGACACACTGTTTGAAGTGACTTCGGCAAAACATTGTTCCTTGAGAGAACCGGAACCATCTAGTATATCATCACAGATTTTCTTTTCAGCAGTGAATAGCAGTTTGACCTGTTTCAAGCAGAACAATATAACTTGAAAGGGAAAACACAACTTGATTAAGCAGAATTATAGACAAACCCTTACAGCAATCCGCATATAATGATTCCAATGTGAAATCTTATTTTCCAAAATCTCCCATTGCAGTTTCTGCACTTCATCTTTACTAAGTTTTTCCACACCCAGTTTCTTAAGACTTTGTTCCAAAACTGAAGCACGATTTTCCCTATTGTTTAGAAGCAGAATACAATCTGAGTTGATAATTCCACGCGAAAATTTTCTCTACGAATACATAAAAGAGAAGCACATAATTGTTTCTACCATCTATTTATCAGCATGAAAGAAAGGTAACGTAGATCCTTTTGTAAGTAACTTAATGACAATTCGATAATAATAAACAAAAGAACAAAATTAAAAACTATGATAATGTGAAAATAGGTTGCTATAATTCGTGTTCAACACTTTCTAGCAAACCAATAATAAGGCTTCAACATACATTGATATTCCGAGCTAAATGTGTTGCCTGACTCCATCTTGCATGATTGTGAGATATCAAGCTTAACTTTCCAATCATAGGAATCTATTGAGTTATTTTTGTATTTTGAAATCAATTTGAATAAGATTATAATGTAACGACCTAAACCATAAAACATCATAAAATTAGAAAAGTACCTGTATATTTTGAAGACCTGTTGTTGATGACCAGCTAGTGTCATTTGATGGGATATATCATGTAGCAATGGCAGAATTCTAGGGGGAATAAGAGCTGGAGGTGTGTAAACTGCTGCTTCTGAGCTTTTGTTTTGGCTATCAGAACGCTTCACAGATCCATCACCCTTCTTACCATCACCTGGTGTGGCTGATGTCTGCCGTCCAGAGTTTGGTATACAATCATAAAGTTTATCAGGTTCCACAGGCTTGCTGAAATGCAGAAGAGGTGCAACTTGTTCCATGAAACAGGCTACAATGGTTATGTATTAAACTATTAATGAATCAAATATAATACTATCAAATTATACTCCCTCCGTCCCAAAATAATTATCCACTATTTAATTTAGTTAGCTAGTTATGCATGAATTTGACTGAACTACGTACCGGGCAAGCATAGAACCTTAACGGTGGTCCTGCCGGGTCCCAGGTCACTCGGTCCGTCCGGTTTTAAATCATTGATTGAAATTGTGACAAGAAATCATTGATTGAAATTGGCTAATTTTATGTAAAATCAGTTATGTATTGTTTATGTGGATAAGAAATATTAATCCAATATTGATTCAGTATTTCGATTAAAAAAACATAAATATTTCAACCTTTTGAGAAACTGAATGAACTACTCATTATATCTTCAGTGACCATCTCTCATGCACCAGGTCACCAAACGAGAGATGCTCAAAGTTTGTGGATGAGGTCAATCATTAATTTTTTACTGGTTCAACTAAAACACAATAGAATTAAACCATCCACTGCCTAACCAAGAAAAGGAGTTGAACGATGATGATACGTTTCGCTGACTAAAAATGCAAAGGTGAATGAGAAACCAACCTGTAACTCGATAGCAACGATTTAAACTCATCTTCTAGCTTTGAGATAGATTTTGTAAGCAAATTAGTGGCATGGTTGATAATCCCTTGACCACTCTTAAAATATTTGTGGTCAGTGAAGAATTTTAAACAATCTCTCATCTGCTCGACTGCTCCCAAATACATTTCTAGATCTTCATGTGGCCCTCTCAGAATTTTAGCCTCAGCCTGTACATATGTATATTAGATGAAGATCAATTTTAAGAATTAGACTTTACATTTGTTGGATGCGAAGTAAAAGAGAAATATCATGTGGAAAATGTAAGGCACAAGGACTTACGGGCCTTAAAAACATTTAGACCGTGACAGAGGTCCAATAAACACAACATTTACATGTACTGCATAATGATTAACATGGGAATATTTAAATTATAAGTATCATACTCATCAAAGTTAGAAAAGAATAAGCAACACATCCAATAACGATATAAACAATCAGTTCTTGCAATTCTTTTACACGTATTTACTTGAAGTAGATTTTAAGTACCATCCGGGTGAAACCTAATTTAAAAGTTGCTAAACTCATTATGACTTTCAATCTGGAATCATTCATTCTTCTTTTAGTTTCTTTAGTTGCTCCATCCAATTAAGTACATTATATTTCCATATACAGCAAATTTCTCATCAACTGAAATTTAAAATGAGCCTAATCAACAAACACTCTGACATGAAACCCCAAAACACCAACATTGAATGGAAAATTGCCACTGACCTAGGTACATTTCTAATAAATATGAAGCAATTAATAATCGGAATCAAGAAACCAACCTTGCGCGCGATTTCGTACTGAGCCAATATAACATCAGCTGACTTGAGTATCACGTCAATGTTCTCATGCGCCGTCCTAATCGCATGAGTTCTGATCTACAGAAACCCCCAAGCAATCAAAACATTAACCAAAGAAAAAAACTAGTAGTCTGTTTTTTTTTTCTCGGCAGCCAAACAGGGGGAGAAGGAGAACCTGGGTGGGACGCATGGCGGCTTCAAGAGCGGAGAGGCGGTGGTCGAAGGAGCCGAGAATGGAAACCATGTTGTCGGTGATGGTTTGGCTCTTGTGGAGCGAATCTCTGACGAATATCGATCTCTCTTTGAGGCTGTTCACGACCTCTTGGACCCCCATTTTCGATCAGCTTCCAGAATTGCTGGTTTGATCGATGAGATTCAGCTTGAAATTGAAATGCAGATGCAGATTCGGTGCGTGATTTGAACGTTGATTATCGGTAATCTGAAATGAAACACAACTTACCTGGTTTCTGTTGCTGATCCGTCTCTCGTTACGGGACAAAATAAGAGGTAGTTAGTTGGAGAACCGAATTTGTATGGAGCCCCGGCTGGGCCGGGTCGGATTTCCATTCCTCATTTTACGACCAAATAAGAGGTTGTTCGTTTCACTTGTTCAAGTTAGGAGCAAATTTGATACTTTGTTAATTTCCTTGGGCAACAAGTGATGAACTTGGTAAAAAAAGGGTCCGGTTCCTATTTTTCTTGTGTGTCGACATGTCCCCGGCCATGGGCCATTTAGAACGATAGTTATGTTGACATTACTCTTCTCTACGTCGAGCGAACAAATTGTCGGTGTCATCTTTACGTTTGTGGGCCATGTGTATGGGCACTTTTGATTTCTATCGTTCTCATTTGCTTAATTTAAAATTCTTGATCTACTTGATCAATACAGGTTTCATTAATTTTTTTCTCGAGTAAGTTTGTTTTAAGTTGAGCTAGACCCTCCAGTAGTGTGAAAGTTACTTAGAAAAGAACACTTGAAATGATAGGAATGGGAAAATTCTGTTGAACTTCCCCATGGTTTTCAGCTCTAGAAACCTCCCATTAGTCAAGAAAATTGCAAGAAAGAAAACAAAAAGTAAACAAATTTGGATGTATTATCTAAAATAATGAAAGAAGTGTGTACTTCAAGGCCCAAGCAAATTCAATAACCTATAAAGACCTTGTAACCAGAGCCTTAAACAGATTGGTCAAATTATAATCATTGAAATGGGAAGAGGATGTAAAATCTTGAATGAGAAAATTAAAAAAAGCACAAGTTTCGTTAGAATTTACGAGGATGCAGTTGTTTTATCAAAGTGGTAATGGCAAGCAGAAGAGCAGAGAGTAAAGTCATAAATGTTTTTACCAAAAACAATGAAACCAACAAAGGTAGAGACATAAGAGCTCTGAGGTAAGCTGGCCCGCTTAACCTCAACCATTAAATATATAAACGATAGTATACTATTATTTTTTCTTCAGCGTACGTTGAGTCGTATCATGTTAAATATGTTTGTTATATCGTGCAGAGTGTGTTGAATTGTGTTTTTATCAACTATGTCAACACGACTCATTTAATTATCACTTTAAACATGTCATATTGGTCACGAAGCACAAAAACAACCTTCAACACAACACGAAGACGACACACGCACAAATTTTCAACTCGGGCTGACTCTAGTGTCCCCATAGAAGGAATGCACACAAGCAAAACTCTCCTCTAAGAGAGACCGAGTCGCCTGATTTATCAGTAAGATCTATTGTTAATATCCATTTTAGTTGCAACTTTCACGAGAACATATGTAATAATTTATATTATTTTAAGTTTTAAAATATTTCATGTCCATTTTCTTCATTTTTAGAATTCAACCTTTTGGAACAACTACTAGTATTGTTGGTAAACAAAGCCCAAGTAATGACAATGACAATATTTAACACCAATACTATTGGTTTATTATATACTAAGATGTAAAGAGTTATAACAACAAGCTACAACTCCTTAAACATCTTAATTCTTAATTTTTATAAGACAAAGCTGAACACACCCTAATAATAAATCTACATATTTCTTTGGTTCCCAGCTGCACAAAAATAACCAAAGTATTATTTGACCTCCTATTCTTCTTCTTCTTTTTCTTCTACCCCTTGACCTTATTCTATGCTGATCGTCTTGTAGATAAGACAAGGCCACTTCCTTTACAGAACCATCAGTAGGTCCAGTCCTGAGGCAAAGCCAATTCAGGGGTTGGAGAAACCTTGCCATAATGCTCTTCCCTTTGCATGGACTGCCTCCTGTGAGCAACTTGAATCTCTCTCCTGTTCCTCATCCCTGCCACTACAAAAGTAAACATACAACATTTTCTGTTTTGGCCACCATCCCAAAGCCAAATAATGATAGCAAAATAGATGGGAAACAGAGAATAAACCATCAAGGAGTCAATTGGAGGTTCAAATGTCTCAACTTGTTTCTATTAATACAAAGGATAAAAGCTTGCCCCAAATGCGCAATCACTTAACCAGCCACTCCACAATTAAACAAAGCATATTCAGAGAATAGTCCAATAGTAAAAATAACATTTAATTAGTACTAAACTACTTCTACTAACAAATTAGTAGCTCAGCAAGTCCCTGACATGAATGGCCCAATTAGTACCTCTAATAGTTATTTGGTACTAGAACTAATAAACAAATTACAACATTTAAGAAAAGAACATCTTATCTTTAAGAGTTGGTAGGTTAAAAGATATCCAATAACTTCCATGCATGCTCAGCAGATTTTAGCTTCAAATGATCCCCTAAAGCACATGTGGTTTTAATACTATACTCTGTTCAAAGTCTAAAATAGAGCATCCCACATAGCTCTATGCCAGACCAAGGTAAGTAGACACCTACCATTTTGATGGAAACAAGTGGAAAATGAAATAAAACTTTACTTTGAATGCCTGTAATTAGATGAGTCTACAACATATTTACTTTCTATGGTAGCATACAACTTGTTTACTAAGGTAATATTTAATGTTGGTCTACATCATCTGAGCTCAAGTCATTAAGTATGAGCTTGGACTTATCCAAAAGATATAGATGTTAACCTACTCACTGTGCAAACTGTAGAACCATGTTTTCACAATTGACAACTCATGGTTTCACAAGAAAGGCTTACACTCTGCCTACAATTAAAGGAGAAAGTGGCGCCCATAGTTACCCAAAAAAGGAAAGGCACAATTACTATTTCCAACATATGCTCTCTCTTTTCCCCTCATGTATAACCAAGTTTGCCTTTTTCAGTCTTGCACAGTACAATACCTTCTTTGCTGCAAGGGAGTTACTTTCAAGTTTCAACTAGCTCATAATTTCTTCTCTTAAACCTCTATTACCACAACTGTGCTTGGAAACCATAGTTGAAAAGCACAAGCATCAAGAAAAAGATTGAATCAAGATGGTCCATACTCCATACTCAAATGCCAAAAGTATCAAGGGTAAGAGATCTGCTGGGGTCCCGAACTATACACTTTATTCCACCGGGATCCCTAAACTTTGTTTTGTTCTTTCACGATCCGGTTTCTTTCATTTTGTTACGGAAAAGTCCCTATCGTTAAATCTCGTAATGGATTCCGTTAACTACGCTGATGTAGCAATAAAAAAATAAATTTTAATGGTAAATTACTATTATACCCTCAGATTGTTTTCAAATTTATTTAAAATGCCATTAAACTTTCTTCTTCTCTCCTCCCTC
>JAYMTA010002375.1:0-16715 GCA_036897625.1 Pelargonium cotyledonis | reverse complement strand
TAATTTGTTCCATGAACTTTTGATATAAGCTCTAGAAGAAAATACTATTTTTGGCCATTTTAAAAGTTCAGAGAGTATTCTGAGTAAAAAATAGTTCATGTATCAAATTAAGTCGTTTACCATATTAATTCATTAAATCATAAAAAATACAATAAAAATAAACTAAATTAGAAGCTAAAAACAACTTAGCACAATTCCGACACATATAACACACAACTCCACTCTAACACTCATGGCAAAATATTGAACTCCAAGTTCACAAAAATCACAAAACATTCACTGTTAGTAAAATTTTGTCATTGTTTATGCGAGTCTCTGTCATCATAGTTATATAATCTTATGCGAAATTATGAACCCTAAAACTATGTGAGATTGCGGTTGGTGGATACAATAATTTTGAACTTCATCGAGACACTTGAAATTGCGGTTGATGGATACAATAATTTTGAAAACATTTTTTTTCTCTAGAAAATATTTTTGACCCCATATTTTATACTTTTTGGGTCCGCCCCTGGTTCCCACCAACCAAAATAGTAATATTATAAGGTTTAATAATAACTATGCAAATAAATTAATAAAACTGAGTTAATGGGAAGGAATGCGTAATTAAATAGCGATTACATCATCTAGTGCTTATGAGTTATGCATAAAGATTAGAGCTCCTGGTGTTCTGTAACTTGATTTATCATACTACAACAAAACAGTGCTTATTAATTAATTACTTTCATGCTAGTTACACTTCCAACAAAAGCACTACAACATTATATTTAACATTATACAAAATAATTTGTATTTTTCGCATATACCAACAAAATGACATCTAAGGGGAAAGAGATTAGATTAATTGTGCAAGTAAAATATGTTAATTAAAATATTAAATAACATTTTTTTTTATTATTTTAAGGGTTAAATGTATATTAATGGACTGATATAAAATTATATCAGTTGCAACTTAACAAAACCAATAAAGTGATGACGCCTCATTTTAAATCACTTATGCACACCGAAGTAAATTTGTGAGACCTGAGCGACCAGTCTAGATCTATAATTTTAATTTAAAATTAATTGATATACATTTTATTCTTATTTTAAATGTTGCGACAATAAACTTGAGATCAAAAGAAACACCTAAATTAGAGAGTATAAAGAAAAAAAAAAAATTGAGAAAAAAAAGGGACCAAATGAAAGTATATTCTGAAGTAATAAAATTTGGTCCAATCTTTTTCCTTATCCTAAAAATATGAAGTCTGAAAGAATGACAGATGTTACGTACAGTTGAGGGAGAGGTATCCACGTGGCGAAACCTATCTTCAATACATATAAAATTCTGAAAACAAGGGGTTAAGCGAGCGAGGTGGTCCTGAGGGTTTTTGGCGAACCGGCTATAGAAGGTACGCGAGCGGGTAATAACCGGCCGGTCCGGTTTTCTGATCTAAATTTATATACTACTACTCCGTATCGTACAATGGGTTTAAGGACTGTTTTTGGTGGGTTTTTTTCGCGAGTTTTTGTTGGGTTTTTGTCCTGTCCACACACACAAAGCAGAAAAAAAAAAAAAAAAACAAAAAACTTCAAATCCCCGATAGATCTCTCTGTTTCATTCTGTACTTGCATTTCATTTCACCTCTCATTCTCTCCGATCTCTCTCTCTTGTGATTCCCAACAACAATCGCATGAAACATTGTATAATTGTTACCTGTACAAAACAAATTTGAGTGTTGGTTGGATCGCTGATCGTCTTTCACAGGTGAGTTCTTTTAATCAAATTTCTCTCCCTTTCTGTTGCGACTTTGTCGCGTGGAATTCGACGCTTTCTGGGATGTGATCTTCTTGGGGTTCTGGGTTTTGTCGGGGAATGGTTTTGGTTTGAATTTCTGTTGACCTCTGCTGTTCTGAATTTCGGATTTGTTTTCGTGATTTATTTTTGCTTGAGCTTGATGGATTGGTGGGTTTTTGAGTAATTACGTTTTGTGGAATTGGGTTTCTTCTGATTCCGAATGGGATCGCGATCCGATCGCGGTGGTTGAGTTTGATCTGGTTTCTCGGAATTGGGTTTTGGTGCTTTGAGATTCGAGATTCTGTGATGGTGCTGGCTCTGTTAATTTGGGAGTTTATGGATTTAGATTAGCTGCAAATGGATCATGAGTGATTGGGTTTGTACTTTGTAGTACTGTTTTGTTTGGATCATGAGAAAATGGATTTTACTTTTAGAATTTTTTTTAATCTTTGGTGGTTGAGGTTCATCTTTATCCAACAATTATCCAATTAATTTGACGGGTTCACTAATTGTGGAGATGAGAATTGGGTCTCCATTTCCAACTAGTACATCAAAATCTCATGTTACTCTATAGCAGCCTTGGTTTGTTCATCCATTTTTTTTTGGTTTTGTCTTGATGATTTATTTTTGATCTTCAATTGGGGTTTGGGGTCTGAATTACTTCCAAGACTTCTGGTGAAACTCATTTCTTACAAGGATCATCCATTTTAGTCTTGGGCCTTGTCATGCCAATATATTCATGGTAGTATCCTATTTTCCGGGTTTTGAACCTCTACATATATGTGTAGTTGCTATAGATTGATCAAATTGTAGAAGTGAACAGAGACATAATTCAAATTTTATATTTCCAGAAATAGTAGTTGATCGTTACCTTTTTAACAGATATATTTGCAACTCTAATTAGACTGAGCAGAGTTTGACTTGTTTCACACCTTCTGTGGAAAACCGTATTGGCTCACTTGTATTTTATTCAGCCTCAAACATGTTATGCTGGTAAAATTCCAGATATGGGATTTGTTTTTAGTCTATTTGCATTAGTAATGTGTCATATGAAGCACCATTTATTAGATTTATTTTATAAGTGGCAGAATTTCTTCATTTTGTTGATTGGATAGTGGCTAGATGTCGTATAAATTTGTTGAATGATTTGATATGATCTTGACTGTTTGTACAATACACACTCAATTTAATTTGTTACACTGAACCACTGATAGATGGGATTTTGGATTTGGTGACAGTGACGTGGATCTGGGCTGTGCTATTACTTCTTAATAGTTGGTAAGGTTGTTATTGTCATGTATGACTGAGATATGGTGATGAGAAAGAGGCTAGATTATGGATCCCATGGCTTCCAGGTTCCCTGCATACCCCGTGCTCCTAGATCTATTAGAGTAAGCTTCCAGCAGTTTCAGGATTGCACCTTTATTTTTCATTTTCATGATGGTGCTGAATTTCCTTATCTGTTATTGTTCTTCCAGAAGAGAAGTCCACATAAGAAGGTGGTTGGGAGCAGTCAAATGTGTGCATTTGAATTGTTGGCTTCTATAGCTGGAAAGTTACTACAGGAGAGCGAAAGTTCTACTTCCAGTAATGCATCTGAAAGGAAAGATTTGCCTACCATTGGTAAAAATGTTATTAAGCAGGAGCAGGAAGAAGTTAAACCTATGAAAGTAGAGTGCATTAATCAGGGAACCAGTGAACATAGTGTTTTGGCCTTTGACGTTGCCTCTCAAAATAGTGATCAAAAGTTTGACCTGAAGGAATTCCAGCATGCTGAGAGCAATGCTCTTTCAACGTGTGCTTCTATTCGTGCAAGCTCTGGTTGCTCTGATAGAGTCAGTGGTGGCTTGAAGTCTGAAATTAGCAATAGCTCAACTCCATTTGAGAATTCTATGTGTAAAGTAGAGGTGGGTTCCCCTGATTATGTGGAATCTTGCATTGGTGCTGTAGGGATTGGAATTGGAAGACAGCAAAATACTGGGGCTGAGGAGAATGGAGATATGACCATGACTCATGCACGCAGTTCAAAGGATCAAATATTTGAGAAATCTGTCGATTTGATCAATTCAAACAGCAATGCCAAACTGACTTTGTGCATGGACCCTGCTCCTACTTCTCTCTTTTCCAGGCATAGAAACGATGTTAGTTTAGGTAATAGAGATGATGAAGAAAAAAATTATAGGTATAGTAAACCTCTCAGCAGAATGAAGTATTCTAGGCCACCATCACGCATTGGAGACCGAAGAATAAGAAAATTGCTGACATCCAAATACTGGAAAGTAGCTCCAAAATTGAAGGATTGTGAAATGTCGAAAACTGGTAAGTGGTTGCTTCGATGTTTGATTTTTCCATGTCTGCTATAATAATTCTTTTTAGTGCATTATTTTATTTACTGAAGTTCACTATGTTGCCTTGTTTAGACGGGGGGATAAAGTCTGTTTATTGCAAACGGAAAACCTTTCACCACCGTGAAAGATGTCAGCATGACATGGTTTATAAGAGAAGAAAATTGTTCGATAGAAGCTCAGTAGTGACATCTGATGGTGGATTTAGCAGCGAAAGTGTTTCTAATTCACCTGAGAAGGGAGTAAATGGTGACAAAAGCATCTCAGCTGCTACATACCATGGAGGTTTTTTTCTCGTCCTTATCACTTCAAGACTGTTTCTTTGCATTTGCAATTTTTTGTGTACAATGTTTGATACTTCTCTTTAAAGACTACCTGTTATGTTCTACAGCAGTATCATCTTCAGTCATTGGACACCAGACATCCTTTCGCTCCAAGGATTCTCATGGTAAGAGTTGTTTGCTATTGATAAATTGTTACTTTGGAATTTGATTGTGGTCTTGAATTCCATAGGTTCTTAAGTGCACTATTTTACTTTGTACAGTGAAATTCAGTATCAAGTCCTTCAAGGTACCAGAACTTTTCATTGAGGTCCCAGAAACAACTACTGTTGGTTCTTTGAAGGTATACTATGCAACCTTCACTGTTAATTGTTGTCAAGATTCATTTTGCTTAATACAGTGGACATGAGAGTTGAGGGAAGGCCTGAAGGTCTAATCCCATCATTTATATTGTTTGTCTATAGAGGACAGTTATGGAGGCAGTGACTGCCATACTAGGAGGTGGATTACGTGTTGGTGTAGTTCTCCAAGGAAAGAAGGTTAGGGATGACAACAGAACTTTACTTCAGACTGGTATTTCTTGTAGAGACAATCTGGATAGTCTGGGTTTTACATTGGAGCCTAATGCCTTGCAAGTTGCTCCACCTATGTGCTCTGAGGGTTCCCCTCTTCCATCACTGTGCAATGACCCTCCACTTGTGACTAGGTAATTGCCTGTTTTCATAAAGGCTCTTTCCTTGTGTAGCATGACTATAGCAGGATTATTTTACAGTTTTTTAGATTTTTTTTATATATTATATGTTAGCTTTATAGAATAAAAGCCGCTGGCCTATTTTGCGGGGTCTCTCTGGTTTATCCCTACAACTAATTTCATATTGGTTTGCATCAGGTCCCTTCCTGCCCCTGTTTTAGATTTAGAGATTTCTGATGCCTTACCTGACCAACCCCTGACTTTGGCCGCCAAAGGAGATCAGCTTGAAAGTAACCATGAAGCAGGTTCCTCCCATACTGACATTTTAACATACGACACAATGCGGGATTCCGGAGCTTTGGTTCCTGTCCCTGCCATGAGTGCGGAGGCTCTGGCAGTGGTTCCTGTGAACCAGAAACCTAGGCGGTCTGAACTTGCACAGCGAAGAACCCGGAGACCTTTCTCCGTGACAGAAGTAGAAGCACTGGTTGAGGCAGTGGAGCAACTTGGAACTGGAAGGTACGATATTTTTTAAGAATCCTTAAACTATCACGTGTCCTTGTGATTAAATATTCCCTCCCCTCTGACAAAAGGCAAACACTGTCAATTGGATTCATTGCTGATTATATACATTACCAAGACTTACAATGATGTTCACATCCTGTGTAGATGGCGAGATGTAAAATTGCGTGCATTTGAGGATGCAGACCATCGAACTTACGTTGACTTGAAGGTGAGATTCCCTACCAAAGCTATTTGTTTGAGGAGAACGAACTTTATCTTTTGCACAAATGCATGGGAAGTTACCATCCACATGATTTGGATGACAGGAACACATGGAGAGGCTGTTCCTTGACTTAAACTTGTGACAGTTGTGTCAAGGCTCACTCTCTTTGTAGTGCTTGAAATGATAGCTAACCTCTTGTTGCGTAATTTTCTTGGGTAGAGTCTTGATTCTCCTGTTCAAGTAATGTGATTTATTTGAGGGTGTGTATATTGATGCAGGATAAATGGAAAACTTTAGTACACACAGCGAAAATCGCCCCTCAACAACGAAGGGGAGAGCCGGTGCCCCAGGAGGTTTTGGACCGAGTGTGGGCAGCTCATGGATACTGGTCCCAGCACCAGCACCAGCACCAGCACCAAGCCAAGCAACATGGGAAGCATCAGCATCAGAAAACCGTAGAAGCTGCTGCTGAAATAGTGGCTCCAACAACAACCATGTAAAAACACAGGAAGTTACAAGTTATGTTGACAGGTAAATGAAACAACCACAACAACAACAACAATGATAACTGAAACAGTTGTACAAATTCATTCATATTTTGTGTAATATTCTGACACTGATCACTTGATTCATTGCTGGATTCCTCTTTCCATGCATTTTGTAAATGTTTTGATGAAATAAATGAAGAGCTCTGTAACAAGAAAACACAAATGTTTTTGTTCTTTTGCGTATTCAATTGAAATTTGAGTTCATAGTGCACGTTTCTTGTGATTCACTTATGCTATTTGGCTTTACGTCTTGGATTGTGATAAAGAAAAGTCAGCTTACAGGTAGGCTGGGTTGATTCACGTTATAGCATGTGATTGATTCTGTTGTCGCCATGCCCCATCATAAGGTGGGTGGTTGGTTACACATTCAACTAATGTTTTTTTTTTTCTTTCTTTAATTATTTAGTAGATCTGGAAGGATTATGAAATTAAAGATTGTTTTGTGGCTGAACCTGTATCAATTAATTATGTTGTGACATGAACACTAAGGGTTTGACTGTAAATTAATCCGACGAACGTGACGAATTTGATGTGTTGTGTTGTGTTGTGCCAAATGTACGACGAATTTGATGTGTTGTGTTGTGTTGTGCCAAATGTATCATATAGTGTAGTATCAACACAATCCATTTAGTTACAATTTTAAATATGTTTGGTACATTTTCAACCACTTCAACACGATTTGAATACCAAACAAACTCTACTATATCACTATCACGTGCGAGCAAACTCTTCAGTCTTGTGATTTATTTGAGGGTGTGTATATGGATGCCCGTGCGAACAAACTTTTCAGTTGTGTCATCTCTTTCTCTCTGTCATTTTGAGCCGTTTATGGATTTTGTTCGGGTACAACTGCTCTTGATTTTAGAGTGACGATAGTATCTTGAATTTACATATAGCAAATTGCGGTATTTCTCGTTTAAATAACGAGTTCTTACTTTGATAGCAAGTTTTGAGTTTGTTGAATGACAACGTAGATTCGCATTAGGTTTTCTGGTTGGTGTGCGCGCAATGCGACACAAGGTGGTTGCAGAGAAGGAGAATGTGGTGATTTGGTCAGAGTTATCGGATCAGCTTTCGAGTTTGTTGTCGGATCAGATGACACACACGATGGTGACGAAAGACGGTTGGCAAAACACTCCACTTGGTTGGCTTAAACTCCAATTGCAATTGTTGTCAGTTATTCGTGCTTCTCAGGCTAGAGGGGAGGATTTCAGTACTTTAAACTTGATTATTCAGGCTGAGGAGGAGAAATCTAGTGTCTTTAGTTTGATTATTTTTGTTGTTTTAGCCATTGTATCTAGTGTTAGTTTTCTATTTTCGTGTTGATCTACAAAACGAGCGACCCATGAGTTAGTTAAGTCTTCGGTCTCTTTGTCAGACCTGTCCTTGATACGTTCACTTTGAAGTAATAAAATATTATCTTATGTGTTAAAAAAGTGGTTGAAGACTTACATTGATATTTTAAAAATGAAAGAAAGAAACTACTAAACCCGGACCGACTTTTACAACTGACCCGGTCACAATCCCGGTCTGTGAATTATTTTAATTTTTTGTTTCAATTTGGCAAAGCCCTAGGAGTAGGGTTTAAGGTTGAAGATAGAAGAAGAAATTGAAGAAGACAAAGACAGCAGAGAAGGTGATGAGTGGTCCAGATTTCTTCTACAGAGAGGCTCTACGCCTTGGCTACGTTGCTCGCTCTGCTTTCAAGGTTTCAATCAAAGCTCTCACCTTTTTCGTCTCTGTGATCATCATTTTTTAACCCGGTTCCTAATTCCTCAGCCCTTTTTATAATTTGAAAACAGCTTCTTCAGATTCAGAAGCAGCACAAGCTCATAACACCAGGCTCTTCTGTTCTTGATCTTGGTTGTGCTCCTGGTGCCTGGCTTCAGGTCTAAATCACCCTTTTCTCCTAAATTTGTTTGATGGGTTCTCAAGATTTATTCATTGGCAATTCATGGTGTTGTGATTTTGATACAGGTGGCTTGTCAGAGCTTGGGTCCGCTCGAAACTGGTGGGGCTGTTGTGGGGATTGATGTTAAGGTGTGTGTGTGTGTGTAAGCTTGTTGGATCTTTTGTAATTTGCAGTGGAATTGTAAAGGGTTTGCTCAGTTTAAGACTTTTAAGTAACTGAAATTTCTTGAGGTAGTGATATGTCATTATTGACTGCCATTTCTTTTCAATGAGTGATGTTTTTTTATATTGCAGAACAGAAGGTTAAGGTTCCTTCTTCTCACTGTGATGCAAGGGTTCGAACTGTTTGCGCTGATGTCCTGAACCTCCCAAAACAACAATTTAGGGCACTCTCTCCTAAGGTATCTAAGTAGATAAATTATAGTTCATATTTTGTATGTATTTAGTTAGTGTTCTTTGATGGAATTGTGTGTTAGCACTGGATATATCAGTTATTATGCAAAGCGATTGTAAGTTCTATGGTAACGTGTTCAAGTGTTCAATTCTTTAAAAGTACTACTCTGAAGCTCCCCGTTTAGCTGTATGTTCAATACTTTAAAAGTACTACTCTGAAGCTCCCCGTTTAGCTGTAGAAGTATATATCCCGAGTTACCTTTGTGAAAAGCATAGTGAGAGTGCAATAAGCAAATGATCATAACAATGCTCTTTGTTCTTAGTTTAAGGAAAGCAATATAGCTTATTTGCTGGATAGATATTGGCTCAATGTCGCTCAATGTCACCCAAAACATTGTGAAGCTCAATTATTTCCAACTAGGCATGGTACTTCATCTTCATGGTTCATGACTTCGAGAATCATGTTTGTCCTTTGCATGTTATGCAGGAGGACGGGTTTTCTGTGATACTCTCAGATATGTGTCCTCCAGTTTCTGGAATCACGACTAGAGATGCAGCTTTATCAGTTGAGTTAGGAATGCGAGCACTTGATTTGGCTGTTGGAAGAGCTTCTTTACCACAACAGAATGATAATATACAGAGGGATGATGATGCAATACTGAAGCCGGGGGGTCATCTTGTTATTAAGGTTCTAGAGAGTGAGGATATACAAGGTCGGTTGGTGTTCATTACAACTATTGTGCAGACAAATATTGATGGGGCTTGAGTCAACTGTTCTTACTTTTATTCTTTCATTTGCAGAACTGAAACAAATTAGCAAACCAATCTTCAAAAGGACATCATGGCTAAGGCCAAAAGCAACAAGATCTTCATCGAGAGAGATCTATTTGATTTGTCAAGGTTTGCTGCACTTCCATAAGCAGAAGAATTAAATCAGATTAGGAACAAAGCCAGAGGCGGAAACAAACATATTTTTATGATACCAAAACTTGAAATTTTACTTTGTTCCTGCAACTTTTCATGTTTGTCTCTGTTTATGAATTGCACAATGCATTCTGTATCTTTGTCATTCACAAAAAATAAAAAATAGCTCTCTCTCCTCAAGAAGATAGAAAACCAGGCAAAACTAATATGTATCCACCCTGTACTTTTGTATCTTCATTCATGAATGTACACAATAATTTAGCTTTGACATTTGTATGTGCATAGAGTTTGTCATCGAATATGCGTCCGTCCAAGAGACCAAAGACCCGTGTCCTTGACTGGTGCCTGAAAACACCAGAAAACAGGTATAATATTAGGTTTCAAGTTGAACCATTGAGGCTTGATTGAAGTGATTGTTGCCATGCTTACCGGCGCTTTCATGGATGGGAAAACATTCCAAAACCGTAGAGTCTCATCTCCTGCTCCAGTCACTATTGTCTGGAAGGAACAAGACCAAAAATGAACTCAACTTATGCATCACTTTTTCAAATATGCACATATACTAAGAAGCAGGAGTGTATGAAATTACAATACCTGACCATCAGGTGACATGGCAAGATAGAGTACTCTTAAACTATGTCCAGTTAGAGTTGCAACCTATTTGTTACAATCCAAATTCAAAGGTTTCAGAATGTGCAAAACCAATGGATATATGATGAAACATCTTGAACAGCTAAAAGCTTCACTAGGCTATAAAATATACCTTGGACATGGTTGGATATTTCCAGAGCATAATTTGATTCTGGGAATAGCCATGAGTACTCACTAGCTCATTCACATTCTTGCTCCATGCCAGATTGCACACCTGCACACCAGTTACAGCCATGAAATTTATGCCTCAAAACGCGAACATGATATAATAAACTTAACACACAAACCTGGCTTCCAGTGTCGACACTTTTTAGCTGATGACCGTTGGTTGTGCTCCAGACTCGAATGCATCGGTCAGCAGTTCCACCACCGGATGAAAGAAGGCCGCTCTGGTGTGGTGACCAAGCAATGGCCTTCACAGCTGCTGTATGTTGTGTCAGTCTCAAAGCCGGTTGCTGACAATGCTGGTTCCATACTAAAAGCTGGACCGACGAAATCAACGAGCTATTATTGATCAATTATTCAACAATTGCGAGCATCATTTGGACAAGCAAAACAAACTTAGTGGTACCTGATTATCATTGCCTCCTGATGCAAGCTCTCTGTCATCATGAGACCATTTCAAACCACAAACCTGTAGAAGTTTGCAAATAAGGTCACACATTGTAGCTATCTATGTATCTATAGAGACAGTACTAGCTTCCAAATGAAGCTAAAAGGAGACACTGTACACCTTTATGTTTAGCTAATGGAGATAACTGGATTTAGGCATTTCATTCAAACACTCCGTTATGGTTTCAGGTTGTCATATAAGTATTGTTCATGTTAAAATTTGTTTCAATAATTACCTCAGATTTGTGACCAACAAGCTTGTGTACATAGTCACTTGCTACACGAATGTCATGTTGAAGTATGTTACGGTCCCTGCTACCAGAAGCTAATGTGCGCGAATTCCACGCCAAGACACTAGCCCTTGTTTGATGCCCGCCCATGGATCGCACCCTCTTGCACTGAGCTGCATCCCATACCTGCAACGGGAATGGAATTTACTTGTAAAACACTTGTGTCAATACAACAAATCTAAGCTGAAACAGATTCAGGATACGCAATTACATACCTGAACAAGTCCAAGATGTGTACCGATTGAAATGTATGAACCTTCTCGAGTCCATTGGACTGAGCAAACACTATCACTAGGTCCCAAATCGCACAGTTTAGTGACCTGAAGAACCAGGGCATAGCAAGTTTAAGACTACATATCCACAAACCATTGAACCAGAACCTAAGTTAACAATGTGAGGGACCTCTGGGATATCAAAAACTTACTTTGCTATTTGATGCAGTCCACAAATAAACACAAGTTCCCAATCCAACTGCAAGAACATTTTGTGATGACCAATCCACAAGGTTCAGATAGAAGTCATCTTGTAGCGATGGGGCATCCAAAACCTGTATGTAACCATTTTGTCTCAACTGATAAGTCATTTTCTATTTTTACTTTATCTAAGAAAATTGTGGATGTACACACTCGAGTACATTGTTTCATAGAAGCAATGGAACAGTGAAGATCCAAAATTTGTCTCATTTTCTATCTCTAAACTTTCTCAGTAACCAAACAGCAGCAAAGCCTAAAAAAGAAAGCTCCAGCAAGAAAACCAAAGTAAAAGATCTTATTCTATTGAACAGTTAAGGTTCAAAATTCATCCCATTATCTATCTCTAAACTTTCTCAGCAACCAAACAGATGCAGAGTATTAAAAAAGTGAACTTTAAGTAGAAAAATGAAGGATCAGAGGTGGCTTACCTTATGGGGAGTCTTGGGGACCTTCCTGGGCGGCTTGGGAGGTGTTGAGCTCTCACTCGAAAACCCATTTTCGTGACTCAGAATCGACGGTGAGTAAGGCGAGTTCGGACCCGAATGATCCGTCCTGAAACGGAGCATGTTCTTGCTAGGACTACTCATCGGGGATCCTTGACCCGCAGGAGAAGAACAAGACCCGAAATCAGAACCGAAAAGCTCCGATTTCAATAACCTCGAGTAAGCATCATTTCCGCCTTCTTTGACCGGCGACGCCTTCTCAACCAGCCCGAACGTGTGAAGTCGCGACGACGACCGGCACGGTATGAATCTGTCGCTGCACGACGACGATTTGGAAGGCGACGACAGGTTCGATAGCTTAGAAGGCGACGCCAAGTCCGATACCACGCGAAAAGAGCCCGAAAAGCTCTCTAAACGGAGCTTCGATTCGGACATCCCAGCTGGGAGGTTCAGTCCACTTTTTCGTGTCAGTGGAGAGTCCATTTTTCTGGGTTTTGCTCTCTTCTTCGTCACTGATAGGAATATCGGTTTTTGGGATCTGAAGATTTGGTAGATTGGAACCAGAAAATGTCTCCCCGAACTGCAAAAGAGAGAGCGTCCTCTAGGGTTTTTGGGGAGAGGTCTGGGAAGTGAAGAAGTGAAAGAAGATCGGTAACGGTCGAATTTGGTGTTTGTATATATAGGAGCGGTTTTTTGAGTCCCAACGGTCAAATTTTTACATTGGATGAAGGTTAGCTCATTCTAGCTGTCTGTATTTTTCCATGATTTAGTGGACTAAAGTAGCCGTTAGTTTGGACTAAATAAATTTCTTTAATTGTAGCTGATTTCTTTCTATTATTGGATTGGCCAAGAACCAAGATCATAACCTCTCTTTTACCACTCTTAGATTGCACATTTTCAGTAGAAGTTGTCCTAATCTGACAACAACGACTGCAGTTATATTTGAGTTTCGGTATGTTAATTTGACCTTCGTCCATCTCAAAATGATTCAAGGGCTCGTTCTCATTTCAATGTAGCGTTGTTTGTTTAAAACATGTATAATTTGAAAGGATTAAATAATAGTGAAATAGTTTTTTTAACTGTTACGAAATGTTATTCACAATATATTCGAGAGGATTACAAAACTAAAAAGGAATATATATGTTCCTTATAAATCATAATATACAATAACGCTCAATAAGTGTATCGATCAACACTATAACGGAAACCATATCCAAACAACTCAAACCTATCATATGTCTTAATAACAAGAATCATACGTTATTTGAAAATGATTATAACACCTTATCCGCCACGTAACATCATAAACATGACATATTTTTCTTAGAGAACTCGGGCTCCCCTCCCCCAAGGGATTCATGGTGATCACTATCTCTTAAGATCTCCAAGTCCAAAAACATGCTGTTTTTTTAGTAGTCCTTATTTAGCCATGACTCCTATTCAAAATAGCAAGTAGCTTATCTTGGGTAATAATAGATTATGACAATCATGATTTTCTGGTGACTCAATCGCTAGTCAAGCCATCACAAATTTGTATGACATAATACAAAAGAATCATATATATAATTCAAATAATTAGTTAAGAGTTATATATCATTTAAAAATCTTATATCAATTCATGACCGTGTGTGGAATGATATCTAATTTAACTTAAATTTAAATTTGAATTCTTGAAGTTTTGTGTGGGTTTGGATTGCATATTTCTCAAATCACAAACAGAACAGCCTAAGAACGTTGGAGGCCCAATGAATCAACGGTTTAGATCCAATTCTAGAGACATAAAATGGGCGGGAAGCGAATCAACGGTTTAGATCCCATTAGAATAGCAACAGCCAATCACATAAAGCTCAGTACACGAAGAGTTCACGCACAACTCGATCTCTTCCATCACACGTTTCGTTTAGCTACCTAACACGGACGCGGCTTCCGGAAGAAGCCACTGAATCAATTCTAAAACACATACTATTATAAACTCACCATCATCGTATCCTACCTAATTAATTGTACCATCAACTATCATAAATGGCGGCGGTGGGCTGCAGGACACCCACACACAGCGGCTGCCGGATTCCGGTAGTCGGAGCTTAATTGCCCGGGAGCTCCGAGGAAGAAACCGGTGGGCGTCAACAAGCGGCGGGATCCGCCAAAGAAAGGGGATTTTGAGGCGCCTGATCTGGAGGCTCTTTTTAGGTTAACACCGACCATAACCACCACGACGCCTCCTCCTTAATTAATTATGGTCATCTCTGTAAATATTTGCACGAACCAATGTACTGTTTTTTGTTTGTTTTGTTGAGCTACTTACGGATTATATATAAATCAATTGGATCTTCTTGATTGTACGTTGTTGCTTACTATTGTTATGATTTGATATATATATATATATTTATAGTGTATGATTTTGTACATATATGCAATTTACAGTTAAGTAATGTGTGTGAATATTGATTCTGGCTGTTGAATGTAGATGAATAATTATAGCGAAATAAGTTGGGCTTTGGTTATGGGTTCGTAACATATTGGGCCAACAGCCTTCCACCCTTAAACTATATATATACTACACAAACGGTAGTAAATTATTCACAACTCCACAAACATATTTATTATTAGTTGTTCTTTGTCATATGATCAATCTTGAACTATTGTGATAAGAAAAAATCAATATTAATTCATTCTTTAAATTCTAGGTCTTGGGGAGCTTAATTAATTCGGCGGACAAAAGTTATCCTATCAAATATAAAGGTCCCTGAGAGACCGAACATGTCAAGTGCAAGCCTAAACCCGAACATCTTCGATGTAGACCCATCAACCATCATGAGCTAACAATTCTAACTAATCCAGTGATCGCTACACAATTTTTATTCAAGTAAAATGAATTACAAGAACAAATACAAAGAGAAAATACCAAAAAATATTTGTTGTAAGTTGGGAAATATATTTGTAAAGAAGGTCAAACTACATTAGAAAAGTAGGGTAATACTTAAAGAGGTAAAACAAATTCATATCAATACACACTCCAAAAAAAATTACAAAATGTGACAAAATTCATATTTTATGTCACATATACACATTTGTGACAACTCAAATAATTACAGAAGTATTCTGTCACAGTTCCGTAATACATTACATTTTATGATTGAAATTCACAAATCTATGATAAAAATTTCCGTCCAGATTGTGAATTTTTTTGTAGTGACATCATTGATCTCATTAGTGGGTACGTGTACCCATTTTGATAGATTTCACTCTCATTAGTGGATAGTTATTTGATATATGTTACTCTTGGCGTATACGCCGGTATCTGAAGTTTTACAGATCATATACTAGAGAGAATTAGCGAGAACATGCTGGGATTTTGCAAGAGGAGCCTTCCATGTTTTGTAGGTTAGGTACGAGAGTGTCAAACTCTATTTTAACGCATGAAGAATATTAAACTAATATATATATTGGTGGAGTTCTTAGTATTCTATGTGTTAATCATTAACTAATTCACATTCATTCGATATGAGATTTCTTAACACTCATCATCATGTAGAAGTTGGATAAGAGATATATAGTGACGCCTCACGTGAGCATCACCTAAGACTTCATCACGTGCATGCCAAATAAGAGAGAATAAAAAATGGAGAAAGTATATTGTGTTATGAGTCATGCATATGTGGTTGGGTGTGAGGTGGTGAAGAGTGAGTTGGGGTGTAGTAGTAGACTAATTTCATATTTCTATGTATAATGTGTGAGAAATTAAGGAAGAAACTGACATATTTCTAGGCTCTGAACATGAAATTTGTTTTCCATTTCAAGTAACATGTAGCTAATGTTAACGTTGTTGTTCAGAATTTAGTACTATCTTATTATGTTGTATTGTAATCAAATTTAGATCTCAGTCTATGTTTATAGTGTACAGTGTTGGGCGAAATTTATGGGGTATGTTGTGTGTAATTGACAGATCACTTGGGGATCAGATCATGTGCAACTTCTTTAAAAGCTAGAAGATACGAGAAACTATCAAATATATGATTCCTTTAACATTTACAGTACAAAACACTGCAACCATCACTAGTACTGTTGGACTACATTTTGGATAAACCGATGTCTACGACATTTTATTTGTAAAAAACATATATCAAATCAGTTTCAAATTAAATAAGTATATTGATTTTTCCCTTTTAAAAAAAAAAGTATTTTGATTTTGTTAAGATCACATTTAGAACAAAGCGGTATTTTCTTTTGTTTCTCTCCGTCGACAACTCTTTGCTAGTCTTTGGGCCGGACCTATATTTGGATCCTTGCATGAAACCTAAGCATGAGCAACATAATATGATCAACATTTATTATCATACACGTGAAAAAGAAGATTTAAATGTGGTGCCAAATTTAAGTTTAAGTCAAAAGATGCAACACTTAGATCATAGAATAAGTTCTTAATTATCTCTGTATAAATGAATTTGATTTGCAAAAATGAATCAAAATGGTCAACAACAATAGCTGCATATGAAACAAAATAGATATTTGCAAATAGAAATGGAAGTGGGTATATATGTGAAGGAGTCAACGAAGTGATCAAAAGCAGAAGGTGGATGTGTGGAGCTTGTTTATGGGAAAAAGGTTCAGGTGTTACAGTCACCCATTTATGTATATATATATATATA
>JAYMTA010002374.1:0-16716 GCA_036897625.1 Pelargonium cotyledonis | reverse complement strand
CAAGGCCGTTGTGGTTGACAATCTCGACAACTCCTCGGAATTTGCTATCGAAAGAGTCAAAGAGCTTGCTGGGGATTTTGGTCGCAACCTTGAATTTTACCAGGTGTTTTTCTTTTTCTTCTTCTTTCTCCAGTTCATTTCCCGGCGGTTTATTTGTTTATTATTATTTTTCTTAATTTCTTTGATCGGTGAATTATTCGTTTTTTCATTGGAATTTGGAAAATATATTGTAAATTCAGTTTCTCGGATTGAATTTTGATTTTTTTTCCCTTCAATTTCTTGTATGATGAAGCTTCAATTGAAAATCCGGATTTGAAAAGTTTCTGTGCTCCGTTGTTTTTCAGCAGAGCATGCTGGAATTTCATAACTGATTATATATATTTTTATTGTATTTGTTACAATAAAACTGAAATTAAGTTTGTTTAGCTTGACTGTCTTTAATTTTACTGTTTAATAGCGCTGACCTCCAGAATTCTGTTGTGTCTTACAGATTGACCTGAGGAACAAACCAGCACTTGAGAAGCTTTTTTCTTCAACAAAGTAAGGTTTCATTTTCACTGCTACTTTATAATTCTGTTTTACATTCATGACAAATTGGATTATATGGGTCCCATTTGGGTTACTGTTACATCAAATATACAACTTGTTCTTTTCAAAATATTTACAAAATTTGAAATTTTCAACTTTTTTCAATCCTTCACTGCTCATTCAGGGAATTTGGGTTCTGTTTTGTTGTATGATCCTCTGAATTCTGAAAAGGGTTTAGCTGTTTAGCTGCTTACAGTGTATGATGACTGTATGTCTAGTAAAAAGGTTGCAACTTCATTATAATTTTAGAATGATTTTTACCCTTTTACTTGCATTTACTTGAGACTCAGACATCAATATCACTCTTAATTTTGCAATTCTTGCTGTTCTGCAGATTTGATGCCGTCATTCACTTTGCCGGGCTGAAAGCAGTTGGTGAAAGTGTGCAGCAACCTTTGCTCTATTTCGACAACAACCTAATTGGGACCATTTATCTGTTGGAAGTTATGGCTGCTCATGGATGCAAAAAGGTACTCTCACATTCTCTATAGATCAAATGTCTAATTTCTTCCCACAGAATAGATGTTTCAGTTTACTGAAGAGGTCTTTTACACTCACAAATTTCTGTGAGGTCTCTCTGTATTGAACAAGTGTTACTTAGAACTCTGTATTTGGAGACTAGTATTTTGAAGTTCAACTTATTCTATTTGGAATAATTTGCAGCTCGTCTTTTCATCATCAGCCACTGTTTATGGTTGGCCAAAGGAGGTCCCATGTACAGAAGAGTCTCCCTTGTGTGCAGTAAACCCATATGGAAAAACTAAGGTATACACTGGACGTTTGTTTGTTGCACCTTAACATTGTGTTTAATCTAATTCACTTGGTGATTTTCTCAAAACTAAATGCTTTGTATTGTTTATTTTGAATTATTTTGGTTTAAGAATCTTCGTGCTCAGTGACTTAGTATTTATGTCTGTTGATGCTGGTTTTTCAGCTCTTCATTGAAGAGATGTGTCGCGATGTTTACAAGTCAGACGGGCAATGGAAAATCATTCTGCTTAGGTACTTTAATCCAGTTGGAGCTCATCCTAGCGGCCATATTGGTGAAGATCCCCGGGGAGTTCCAAACAATCTCATGCCTTTTGTGCAGCAAGTTGCCGTTGGCAGGCGAGATGCGCTGACAGTGTATGGAAATGACTATTCTACAAAGGATGGTACCGGGGTATGTCTTTCACTGTTAGAATGCTTCTGTCATCAAATGTTTATGTTCAGTGTGTATATATGGCTCTGAGTACCTGGCTATGTACAAATTCACTGGACTGGTAAACTCTTTCTAGTGTTGGTCAAGCATTTGTCATTGGATGTCTATACGTGTCTATGATGGAATATGTAGTACTATCATAGTGTCATTGATGGGTTTATTGTCTTCTTTTTTTCTGTCATGAACTTTTAAAGGCGTGTATCGTGATCATAGTTATCTCCTTTTCAGGTACGTGATTACATCCATGTTGTTGATTTAGCAGATGGTCATATTGCTGCTCTCCAGAAGCTGTTTGATTCTAAAATAGGTGTGCTCTCTGTCTCCTAATGTCCTGTTTTGTTTGCTTTGTTTATCTGTTTTTGTTATGGGTATGCTGGTAATTTTATTTCAATATGCACTTACATATAGATTTAATGTTCTGTGATTTTTTTCGATGTTGTTCAATTCACTAATTCTGTAATTCATGTGTATCTTGGGTCCAAAACTCCAAATTTGGTAGCAATTGAGTTTTCAGGTTGAGAAGACCTAACCCAGACCTGACCCACAAAGTTATGGGTCGAGTTTCAGGTGCTCCATAGAAACGCATTGGTTACCCAACCCGAACCCTGCAAAAACTGTGGATTGGATTTTGGGTGCCCGTGGATTCAGGTCCAACTTGTCGGGACTAAACCCAAACACATACATCTACAATTTGTGGTTTCCTAGTATGAATGGGTTTATATTTAAAGTTTGTATTCATATCTAAGATTCACATTTCTCATCCATCCAAATGAGGCCTTTTAACCTTTGCCATTGGAGGAGACCTTGGAGGTGCCAATAATGTAGTAAATGTAAGCTGAAATTTCTTTTGCAGGTTGTGAAGTTTACAACCTGGGGACAGGAAAAGGAACATCAGTTTTGGAGATGGTCAAAGCATTTGAGAAGGCTTCGGGGAGGGTACTATGTTACCTATGTTCTATTTTCTGTTCTGGTTATTTGTAGACAGTAGACTTATTTCCCATCCATTTTCGTCCTCCTGCTTACCTGGAATTATTCAACTTTTATACAGAAAATCCCTCTCCAAATTGCTGGACGGCGAGCTGGTGACGCTGAAATCGTGTACGCGTCCACACGCAAAGCAGAGCGTGAATTGAATTGGAGGTGAGTCACACGTATTCAATGTTCTACAAAACACTGCAAGTCGCTGATACTTTTGTTTAATATGGTTGCAGAGCAAAATATGGCATTAATGAGATGTGTCGGGATCTATGGAATTGGGCCAGCAAGAACCCGTATGGTTACGAAGCACAACTCAGTACTAACTGAAAGTTAAATCATCAGCCAATTACTTGTTAAATAAGGTAGAGGTCGTTACTCGGCCTTATAAGATTAGGTATTTCTGAACTATGTCGGATCTATAGCTTAAAAATGTGCAGTAGATAATACCATTTTAGGGTCAAGCAACCCAATTATGCTCGGGTTGTGTTCGTGTAGGTAAATGTATCAGTGTTACTAATCGAGATTTTACTTTAGTAAAAATTACAGTTACAGATCATAGTATGTGTATACTTGCAAATTGCAATGATCACATGGCAATGTGGTTTTGGTTCTTATAATGCTTCAAGCTTCACCATGGCACCATGTGATCAGTTGCTGTAAGCTTTTGAAGAAAAAAAAATTCTTGTTCTCTGCTGGATATGGCACATTTTAGCCCTTATAAATGTTCAGTAACATGAGAAGAAATCAGAAAATTAGAAGCAATGATTGATGAAACGTGAACAGATTTGGCAAAAGAATAATGGGTGATAAAATGTGCAGAAATATTGTACGATATAGGACCCCAATGTAGATGGTTTAGTGTAGAGCCACAGGCATGAAATTAGAGGTGACAATTTGAGTTTTGAATTCAAATTCTCTAAACCGAATCCAGCCTGAAAGTAGTATGTGCTCGGCCGGTTTTGCCCAACTCGGCTATATAGCTTATTTCATGCAATCTAAACGCTAAAAGTTGTATGTTGAATTCCTAATTGAATGATTCCAAATTTTGTGCCCTTTAATAGAATGACTCACATTCTCATTCACATTTTTGATGATTTTAATCTAACCATTTTTCAATCAAACTTGAATAAATTTTGACCCAAAATGTGCCAGCCAAATGTACGTTTTCAGATATTGACTTAAGAATCTTAGCTATTAAGAAGCAAAAAACATTTTTCCTCAAGTAATGTCACAAACATAACTGATAATTATATGAAATCAATTGAAGCTTCACTAAAGTCTTAAAATTAAACAAAATAATTATTAGGTAGTTAGAATTTACCATAGCAATTAGTTTACCAATTCAGTAGATAGGTCGAGCAATCATATACTTGGATATCTAGTCGAACAATATCGTGAATGTAAATACTCGTTCACCTAAAGAGAGAACTGTCTTTTCATCTCGATTGCCCTACTCTTATTTTCTCTTAAACTCTTTCAAAACGCAATACTACTTTAATTTATAGCCTCGTGATAAAGATTCTCAATCTCTAAGTATATATCCAAGTTTCCAGTTCTTATGTTCCAATACTTAACATCTCGACTCTAACTCAAAAAATTTGAACTAAGTATCCTTAAAACCTATTAAAACTTATTTATCCTAATAAGTTACATGTGAGCAAAAAGGCTGACAATTGGTGGCAATCGTTCTCCTATAATAAAAAATGTGCATCGTAAATAATCCACTAGTACTATTTTCAAATCTCGAATACTTGATATTTTTATGTTGTTAGATTGATGTGAAAATTGTGACTAATTTGATCACATAATAATTTGTATGAAAAGAAATAGCATTGAGTGAAGGTATACAATAAAAGTTGATTTCTCATTTTCAAAGCTTTCACTTGATCCTTTCGACAATTAGTTCTAAAACAAGTGATTGTCCCCTTATTAAGCAAGTATGGGGTGGGATGGGTGGTGCGGGAAACTTGGGTTGTCAACCGTGGATGATCGACGATTTTGGTAGAGTTAGATGTTCTTCAACTGATCCCAACTCTTTAATATAAAAAAAAAATATAACAATACTTTCGATCTGATATCTAGCAACATGTAACAGCAAAAAATTCTTGTTTATTCAAAAATTTGCCAAGATAGTTTCTCGGTTATGAAATGAGCTGGACTTTCATCACCAACCGAGATTGTTTTTTGTCGCCCGACGACATCTGGTTAGTAGAATACTAGGAGTTCTAAAGCAAAATAAGATATTCAGGCAGATAAACTGATAAAGTGCCTCCCAAACGGCTAAAAAATTTAAAAGCCAGTTCGTAACGGAAATCTAGCTTGTTGGCAACAAAAATACAGTAGTTATGATGTCCTAGTTGAAGGGGTCAGGGTAGGGTCCTGTCGTTTTGGCCCCACGCAGCAACAACCCACCACCGTTTCAATTTCAAAATTCAAATTGCAAAAGAAACAAAAAATAGGATAAAAAAACCCAAACCAACGCACAAGCAAAAACCCAAGTCCAAAACGCGCTTCCTCACCTCTCTCTCTCTCTCTCTCGCCGGCTCTTTAACTCCACAAAACCCACCTCTCAGCCTCTTCGTTGCCGGCTCATTTCTCCTTCCGTTCCACGCAGATCTCGTATTCTCCGCCAGATCTGGGAGATCTGAATCCGCCGCCGGCTCCGATCCAAGTCTCGCTCCATGGATAACTTGATCTCTCTGGTCAACAAGATTCAAAGAGCTTGTACGGCTCTCGGCGATCACGGAGATGCCAATGCGTTGCCTACTCTTTGGGACGCCTTGCCGTCCATTGCCGTTGTCGGTGGCCAGGTCTGCTCTGGTTTTATCTCTTATTTCGCTTTCTTTGTTTCAGATGCTGTAGGATCGGAGCGTGTGAATTTTGATTGCTAGTTGAGCTTCGTTTTGTTTGTGATCTGAGCTGAGATGCGCTGAAAATCGTGTTTGATTTTCATTTGAGCTGTTCTTATTCTGCGTTTTTGCTTTGTTTATTGTGGAAATTTGTTGAACGAATGTTTGCGACTTTTCTGGAGTTTAGGCGGTCATTGGACAAACTTTGGAAACTGATATTGGCATCAGATTCTGTTAAGTACTCTGAACTAGCTTGGTAGTTGGAGATCTTGTTTGAGATGTCGATATGAACCTTGTATTTAGAGCTTATGCTAGCAGCATTGTGAACAAGTGCATTGAATGATACAATTGTGCGCTCATGTGGAGCACTTTACAGCTTACAATGGAATGATCGGTTATATGCCTGGATTGATAGTAATGTGAAGATATTATTTACAGCTCTAAAATTGTTTAGGTGCTCTTAGGATTTCTCTGCTACATGCATCTCCTTTATTGAATTGCACTAGTCTCCAAGAGTGTTTCCAGATGATGTTTCTATTTTGAGACTAGTAATCATATTTGATTTTCTAGTATGGCTTAAGCTAATAATTTTTTGGCTATTTTTTTTTATATTTTAAATGTTTCAGAGCTCAGGGAAGTCTTCAGTGTTAGAGAGCATTGTTGGCAAAGATTTCTTACCTCGTGGATCTGGTAAATCTTGGCATTTATATTTGTAGATGTGTTTGCTCATCATACTATTTGTTCTCAATTATTTAAATCTGACACGCATAAAATCTATGTAGGAATTGTTACTAGGCGTCCTCTTGTCCTTCAGCTTCACAAGCTTGATGAAGGCAGCAGGGAATACGCTGAGTTCCTTCATCTCCCAAGGAAAAGGTTTACTGATTTTGGTATGTTTTGCTGTCTTATTTTTTAATTATGCCTTTTATCAAAAATATTTGAAAGTGCAATTTAATCTCTACTATTTTTTTGCCATTTTTGTAATGAGTTTGATATTGTTCTCACACAAGTGACTAATTACTGATTGCTTATACTTTGTACATATAAGTTAATGGGTATCTATTTTCATGATTTTTTTTATCTTACATTGTATACTTGTTTATGTGTAGCTGCCGTGAGAAAGGAGATTTCAGATGAGACTGATCGAGAGACTGGCCGTAGCAAACAAATTTCAACTGTTCCAATTCATCTCAGTATATATTCTCCCAATGGTATGAGAAGGAAGTCAGCCAGCATAATTTACTCTGTTCATAGCAAATTGTCTGTATTTTTTTTCCTGGGTTTTCCATATTGCTAGAGGCATTGTGGGAATTAGGTTACTTCTGTAATATTAACTCATACTAGGGGTTAGGATTTAAACAAAAAGAAGACGTGGCACATCCATGATGTAAAATTATATACATCTTATGTAGAACTATGATAAGATTTTAATTATATCAACTTAGGTTTGTAATTTGCCTTCCTTACTGCCATATATTATAGCAGAAGCCCTTTGTGGTGTTTGTGTGTAACAGAGCTTAAGGGAGCCTTTTTTGGCATGGCCTTTCAATATCTCCTCTTATATCACTGGCTGTCATTGAGTAATCAGTTTTAACAGCTGTTTGTTTGATTATTTTTTTAGTTTGGGCCATTTCACTCTTTAGTCGATTCGTGTACTTTGTTGACACTTTGTTTGATGACACTTTCAACCAACATTACATGTATACCTCAATCATCAGTCCTTCCCAGGCGCTGCAGTTTTACTTTTTATGCTCTATTCTTGTAGTTTCTTGATGTGCGTGTGTATTTGTCCATGTCTATATTGATTATAATTCTTTTGTTTTAATCTCTGGCAGTTGTCAATCTGACTCTTGTTGATCTCCCTGGGCTTACAAAAGTAGCTGTCGGTAAGTTCTATTTGTCTTTTGGATTTGATTGACAAACATAAAAACTGAAAGGGAAGTTATATGATTTTTTATTGTTTTGTTTAATTGAGTTATGTTAGATGTTTACCTCTCCTAAACTATAATGGAAACTAATAAACTAAGACAACAAAAACTTCAAACTTATTACCCCCACCCTTTCAGTTTTCAGCAAACCTACGGGGCCTTGTGAAATGATCTTTGCATATATAAGTGAAACAAGACTGATATATTATCTTTGTCAATGTAGAGGGTCAACCTGACAGCATTGTGATGGATATTGAGAATATGGTTCGTTCCTACATTGAGAAGGTAAAATTCCCTGCACACAATTGAAACTTAATACTATGGAGATGGCCTTGTACTTGAGAGTATCATTTTTCTGCTCTGAAATCCTGTAACATTTTTGAAGACGACCACTTGCAGTCTTTCATGACTTTTAATTTTTGGAGTGTAAATAAACTTTTGAAGCTGGTTTTCTCCTCCCTTTCCCAATTGAAATGGTGAAACAGTGCTTCTGTACATTGCTATTGATTTATAGATTTGTACTTGTTGACAAAGTTGGAGCTCTGGACTGCTAAACTCTCTAGTTATACAATATAGAACAGAGATATATGTTTAATCGAGTATTGAGATGTGTAAATAAAGTCAAGTGTTCTCTCTCTTATTGAAAGTGTTCTTGGTGTGTGTGCATATATTAAATAAATTCTTTATAGACATCAGGCTCATTTTTGTGGAACTTAGATGATATGTCAGAGGTATTTTATTGTCAAGGCGCTCTTCACGTGGATGACTTTTTACAATGTCACTTCTAATATATTCTTTTTTATGCAGCCCAATTGTATCATATTAGCTATATCACCTGCCAATCAAGATCTTGCTACATCTGATGCAATTAAAATTTCCCGTGAAGTAGACCCCACAGGTAAATCATTCTTGATATTGCTGTTTACTAAACTTTTTGTTCTTTATTGGACCTATCCACAATCTACTGTTAGTTTAAACATTTGCACTTTTTTTTTTCGTGTGGCAAATTTGACTGGAATTGCATCTTTTTATACATTACGCTGTTACTTTTGTTTTATATCTAACTTTAAAAAATTTTAGGGGAGAGGACACTTGGAGTCCTAACAAAGATTGATCTGATGGACAAGGGTACTGATGCAGTTGATGTAAGTTGGCTATTTTCTTAATTGCACAAGAAGCATTTCTTATTTTTTTGTTCTTCAAGTGGATTGGCTTTGAAGAAGGCATTAATAATTCCCTTACCATTTGAAAGAATTTACTTGAACTTCTTTCTCATTTTTACCCACCATTTTACACCAAACTCAGGCAAATGAATTATTCATGTTTCGTTGCTTGCAGAAATACAGTGAACTGCTGACAAAGGATTTAATGCATTTGATTAGACATGTTGACATCTGCGCTTCTGTATTCTGTATTTTGATATGTTCTTTGCATTTGTAGATTTTGGAAGGAAAGGCTTATCGGCTAAAATTCCCTTGGGTTGGTGTCGTGAACCGTTCCCAGCAAGATATTAACAAGAATGTTGACATGATTGCTGCTAGGCGCAGGGAGCGTGAGTATTTTGCTCATACTCCAGAGTACAAGCACCTAGCTCACAGGATGGGTTCTGAGCATCTAGCAAAAATGCTCTCCAAGGTACACAACAACAATACTAAGCCAACCTACCTTTGCAGCTTACTTTTAAGTGTGATGGAGTTCAGATGTATTTTATTTTTATGCTTCTCTTATGTTCTTAGTTCGTACTGTTTTTTCTAACTTGAACATAATGTTGTATATCTCAGCATTTGGAAACTGTTATCAAGTCCAGAATCCCTGGGATCCAGTCTCTCATTAACAAGACAATTGCTGAACTTGAAGCGGAACTGAGTCGCCTTGGAAAGCCTATTGCTGCTGATGCTGGAGTAAGTCTGCTGTGCATTTTCTTGTTTCATCATAGTCAAATATTAATACTGTTATGGGGAAGGTAGATTGTATCTGAATTCTAGGTGATCGGCGATCCTTATACTGATGGGTTCTTCCTGATAATCAGGGAAAGTTGTACACAATCATGGAAATCTGCCGCATGTTTGATCAAATATACAAGGAGCACCTTGATGGCGTGTAAGTAACATATTGCGTTTTCTTCATTGTCAATGCATGGTTATTCTTCTGTGTTGCCTCTATTAGAATTTTTTGTAATATATGTTCATTGTCATCTGCAGGCGCCCAGGTGGTGACAAAATTTACAATGTTTTTGATAACCAGCTACCTGCTGCTCTTAAAAGATTGCAATTCGACAAGCAACTATCAATGGAGAATGTACGGAAGCTTATTACTGAAGCTGATGGATATCAACCCCATCTAATAGCTCCTGAACAAGGATATCGCCGTCTCATTGAATCATCTTTAGTTACCATTAGAGGTCCTGCTGAGGCATCTGTTGACGCGGTATGCATTATGTTTTAGATTTTATAGTGAACATTCAACTTGGAATGTGAAATATTACAGATCATTGACAAAAAGTTTTGATGCTAATTTCTGTGTTTATAACTGTAGGTTCACGCTTTATTGAAGGATTTAGTTCACAAGGCTGTCAGTGAAACAGTGGTATGTTCATAGTACCAAATGTTATTGCTCTTGTTGCAGCGTATTGATGTCATGCCATGTAATTTCCGTTTTTAAACTTAAATACACGTCATTTGGTTTGTCTCTCAGGAGTTGAAGCAATATCCTGGTCTCAGAGTAGAGGTCACAAATGCAGCTTGTGAATCGCTTGAGCGAATGAGAGAAGAAAGCAGGAAAGCTACACGCACTCTTGTTGATATGGAGAGTAGTTACCTGACCGTAGATTTCTTCCGCAAGCTTCCTCAAGATATCGACAAGGGCGGCAACCCAACCCACTCAATTTTTGACAGATACAATGACTCTTACCTCCGGAGAATTGGTAACTATTGCGACCTATAATTTGTGTTGAAAAGAAAAATCATGTCTGAATCTACATAATTTGTTACTCAAAACGAGTTTTCTCTTCCCATTTGAACAGGAACCACAGTTTTGTCGTACGTGAATATGGTCTGTGCAAGTCTACAACGCTCCATCCCTAAGTCCATCGTTTACTGTCAAGTGCGTGAAGCTAAACGAAGCCTACTTGACCATTTCTTTGCTGATTTGGGTAAATTGGAGGTAAATCACTGCTTTCATGCCTTTGTAGGAAACTTTGAGCCTGTCGTTTACATACATACCCCTCTAGAGATCAAATGATTGTCATCATGTACCCCTCAGTCTAGAGATCAAATAATCAATGCTAATTAAGTTTGTCGTTTACATATATGCCCTCTAGAGATCAAATAATCAATGCTAAATAAGTTTGTCGTTGACATATATACCCTCTAGAGAGAGAAAATGATCAATGCTTAATTAAATTTGTCGTTTACAACTTCACTTACATACCCTCTCGCGTTTAAATGATTGTTGCTAATTAACATTTGCCCAACTCTTTCAGACAAAGCGATTGTCATCATTATTAAATGAGGATCCGGCAGTGATGGAGCGACGTACTGCACTTGCCAAGAGGCTGGAGCTATACAGGAGTGCACAAGCAGAAATCGATACGGTTGCTTGGTCCAAGTAGATAGTAGCATTCTTTTATTCATATTATTAACGGATCTGCGTGTTGCGGGACGAATTTTTAGCATCCATAAATCTATTTTGTATGGTATAGTTAGTGATATGTATGTGATCTGTATTATAAGTTTTGAGAACTCTACATCTTATGATGTATGTGACCTTTTAAGAAATTCACAGAACTTCACTCATTTTTCGAAATTACACTATCAAATGCCTGTTTCGAATATCTAGCTTTTTTATATTTGAAAATATGACAATTCACTTTCAAAAGAAGGTAAAAAGAACCTATATTTGGAATTCAAAGTAATTACTCTCCCCGTTCCAAAAATGAGTGTCTTGTTTGTTTAAAATTTTTGTCTCAAAATGAGTGTCTTGTTTCTATTTTTAGGTTATTATATTATTGTTTTTTTTTTCATATTACCCTTACCACTTATGCACATGGGCAAATCTGCACATAGAGTGTAGGTGGAGAAAGTAAGGGTTATATTGGAAACACACTAAATTATCTTTGTAATTCTTAATTTTTACAAAAAAAATAGAAACAATACACTCATTTTGGGACGGGGAGTATAATTCTTCAATATTTTTTTTCATATTTCTGAATGTCTGTAGTAACAAATACCAACGGAAATCCAAGAAGTTACAAAAATTTATTGAGTAGATTAGCACCATTCATGAAAAAAAACATCGAAAAGACCAAAAAGTTGCAACAATATGCTGTTGCGAGTAATCACATACCTCGACACCTCATGCACTAACAACATTCGTGAAGAAAAAATAACGATGTGTCGTTATGGGTAATCACGCAAAGAAAATGTTGAAACAATGTGCTGTTATGATTAACCACGCAATTTTAAGAGAAACAACTATAGACTAATTTTAGCTAGAAATTTCACACATTTAAATTACAATTTCGAAATAAGTTTTGTATGTATCGCAGTTTGTCAAGAATTCTGAAGTGGCTTCTCTGCTGAACTAAATGCAAAAGCCCAAAACCTGAGTGTAGCTCATTGACCTGTTTCGTCAAACGCTGTCGTTTTATGCCAATTTCCGGTAATTTGGAAGTTAACAACTGGACCTCTTATAACTGTCGTCTCACCAACCACAACGCCAAGTGAACCCCACGCCAACTCCATAATTAACTTTCTTTTAATTTCAGAACAGTTCGCTATTTTTTTTTGACCCATCATTATCGTCACCACCACGAGATCTGCGAAACCCTAGATTCTTCAAGGTACATTCCGTTCTTACATCTCATAGTCGAGCTTCACAATGAGCTTTTTTTTAGTTTTTGTTGCTTAAACCCATTTAGTCTCTAATTTGGTTGTATTTATAGAATTTGTCATCTTGAACTTTGATCTTTGTATTTATTTGGATGATTGAAATTGGGATTCTGAGAAACCCTTAAAGGTCAAATCTTGTGATGTGGGTTAAGGTTTAATTTGTTTGTTTATTTCTATTTGTTCTCGTTTACCTGTAATTTCTGATCGGCTTCACATTAGTTTGATTATGGAAGCTGTGTGTTTTTGGAGATTGTGATAATGTGGATTTGGGTATTGGTTCTTGTTTGCAAGGTAAAGGTGGACGTGGAAAATTGTCTTAGCAAGCTATTAGATAACATGTACAAGTGAGGAGTGAAGAGAGAGTTTGGCTTGCTATTTTACTTCTTTTATGCTTATTTTGCCTTCACCAAATGCACATTGCTAGACTACAAAGTTGAATTGCTTCCTGAGTTCATCAATGTCATTGTCGTGTCTTGTAGCATATGTTGAGATAAATACTTTTGTTGGTTGTGAAAGCTAAAGAACTTACAACTGTGTACTTTTTAGGTTGAGACTTGAACAGTGTATAGTAAGTACCGAATTTTCTTGGTACATTATTTAGATCTAGTGGGAGTCTCGTGCACTAGGCCACTTTTTTAAATTGTGATTAGATACAGCCTCTTTTGTGTTATATGCTTGTGGACAATAATGCTTTAATATCTTTCAAAAGTGGAGTGGTGTAACCGGTTATGCTTTGCATGATACAGGCCATGTTTTAAGTCAGTGTTCCGGTGAGATGGCTAGATGTTTTAATAATCAACATGTTGCTAATATCATCATATTTATGAAGTTTATCGTGTTAGGTTTATAAAGTTCTCACATTAGTTTTGATAACACTTGGAAAAGTAGGATGGCTTTTAGTTACATTACATAGCGAAGGTACTCACAGTTTTACCAATTAAATTTTAGTTCTGCACTACATACTACACGAAAAATTTATTAAATATAGTTTATCTAACAATTCGTGATTTTCATAATGCACACTGTAGTGCTCACTGATCAGTACATTTTTAGGATTTGTTATTGCCATTTAGTGTTTTGTATCCATGTTGAATTTAGTTTGTTTAGGGCCTTTCCTTTTGCAATGCAGAACGGTGGTGGAGGATAGCAAAAAGAAACAAGAAAATTATGGTGTTGGCGGCCTCTGATAGGGAAATTTTTGACCTTGCAGGCCCGTTGCACCTAACTACTATTGACTGGTAAGTTCAACTTCCCCTCTCAAAACTCCACCAAGAAAAGGATCCCCTATTCGTCTAAGGAAAATCATAGATTGTAGGGTCTGCTAATTAATGTTCTAATCCTCAAGGACAGTTACTATTATTCTTGGTTAATATATAGAGAGAAATCTTAAAGGAGGTTCTGCTTAACTTGTTAAATTTTCTGCCAAGTATAATATGAAAATGGACATCAATCAAAACAAGTCACTTGAACTACATAAAGCCTTTGAACACCTTACTTCAACTAGACAATATTAGTTTCACATAGCCATGTATGGTTTCTTACGGTTTGTGTCTCGTTAAGTCATCGTCTTGTGTCCATAGCCAATGTATCAGTTCCTAAATGTCAGGAACTTACAACGCATCACGCATGTGACTAGAGAGCAGTTAAATTTCGACATGTTTGCCCAATATTTTATGTTATGTAAATGAAATTTGTCCAATTTTATCCCAGTATCAAGTATCAACCCTAAACACAACAAATATATACATTGCCTATGCTTGAACAATGTAACTTTATGTGTTTTCTCATGCAGGACAAATGAGCATCATCGAAGGTCCGTTGCAGCCTGTTTGGTCGAGGGTGTGTACATTCTTGAGTGTGACCGCCAGGAGAAACGTGAAGGTCCTCAAGCTCTTGCTCCTACTTGGTGGGAGTTCTTCGATTATCATTTGGTTAACCAATTAGTAGATGATGTTGATTCTTCCATTTTCGGAGCCATTTTTGAATACATACCACCATCATCACCTGACTTGACACCCTCAACAAATCAAAGCCCACATTATGTAATCGCCTTCCGCGGCACCATAACCAAAGCAGAGTCCATATCAAGAGATCTCAACATGGATCTTCAACTCATCCAAAATGGACTTCACGAGACATCTCGCTATGAGATTGCTATACAAGCTGTTCGCAACATTGTTGCTTCTGTGGGCGCGACCAATCTCTGGTTAGCTGGCCATTCCTTGGGTTCCGCCATAGCAATCCTCGCCGGGAAGACAATGGCCAAAACAGGTATCTTTCTCACAGCTTATCTTTTCAACCCACCATTCTTTTCTGCCCCAATAGAGAGAATTAAGTCTACAAAGGTGAAACATGGGATCCGATTCGCGGGTAGCCTAATCACAGCTGGACTTGCACTTACTATGAAGGCTCAACAACAAAGAGATTTGTCTGGGGTCGAAGATCCATTTGTTACTCTGTCTGGTTGGGTACCGTATTTATTTGTGCACCGAGATGATCATATCTGCTCAGAGTACATTGGTTATTTTGAACACCGGAAAAGGATGGAGGAGATTGGTGCAGGAAGTATCGAGAAGCTAGCGACCCAGAACTCGTTGGGAGGTCTGTTTAGGGCTGCAATGGGGAAGGAGACGCCAGAGCCTCTGCATCTCATTCCCTCTGCAAAGGTAACGGTTAATTTAACAGCTGCAAGTGATTTCAGGCAAGCCCATGGAATTCACCAGTGGTGGAGACCAGACCTGCACTTGCAGACCAAGCTCTATGAGTATGTGTAAAACACATTTGAGCCTTTCTATAGACAATTGTCACAGCAGTTAATGACATGCCATTCTTTTCAAAGCCTTTTTATAGACTATTGTTCCTCATTGTACATATTATTGATGGGAGGCAAGTTCTTGATGGCCTTCTCATTGAATATGAATGCATTTTAGTTTGGTTCATTTTCATGAGAATTTAAATCTATTCACTTGTTAGACTGGCCCCTTAATTTTAATAGAATAATTTTGGTATTAATATTTGAAAATCAATTAAAATATATATACACACACATAGAGAATCAAGGGTCTAAGCATAAATTGTATTGGTTAAACTAGTCTTCCAATGAGAATATAATGCTGAATCAAAATTTACGAATTTGTGTGAGGTTGTGAGCAAAGCTACCCATTGGATCCAACTTTAAAAGAGTTGTCATTATCTGATTGACGGTCAAATAAATAAGGAAATATCAACTCGCGATTTAACATTTTTAACCGTCCGTTTGATGAAGTTTAACACTGATAATTTGAGTAGTATATTGGCCGTTTCTCTTTTGTTAATCGCTCTATGAATCATATGGGTAATGAAGTAGCCGTCTAAGTCGAGATTATTAGGTTTTGATCTCATGTTTTGTATTAGTTCCATATTAGCCCTCAAAATGGATTCTAAACCCTATATAAATTGGACCACTCATTCCCTATAATCACACAATGTTGGGTCCCAAATCCCAAAACAAAACAAAAAATTCCTTAAACTTTTTTACTCATCACCACAAATTGATTGATGTATTTTACTGTAAAAGAAAGAAACTCCAGATTTCATATTCAAAAACCCAAATGCACATTTTCTTCCATCTCTGCCAGAGAATGATCAGCTCTCTCCTTGTAAATATCCACATTTCTTGCTCTCTGTCACTCAATCACTGACCCATTTTGCTTGCTTGCTTGCACTTTAGGTAACTATCATCAAACAATCCTTTACTTGCACAGCAATTAATCTCCACCCAAAAGCAAAAACTATAAATTTTATAACAAAAATTACATAAAAAGAAGCAATCTCCTGATACCATAATCATCATTTCTTCATTAGCTCATTTTCACTTCAAAATTGGTCAAAAATAAGCCCAAAAGTACCTTAATTCGCAACTTTTCTTGAGTTAGTTCAACATTTCCAGCTGAAATCAGTAGCCAATTTTCTAAATTTGAAACTAAAATTGATCAAGAGGATCAAAATTGAACCCCCATAGCTTCACATTTCCTAAATTTTGTAAAGCCCTAGAAAATCGCAGCTACAAATTGTCAGATTCAAAACTGAACCTGAAACTGAGACTAGCATTGAAACCCCAACACAGATCCATCACTCACCGCAATGGCGACCTTGCACGCAGCCTTGGCCTCCACGTGATGCGAGAAGAAATGCAAACCCCTAACCCTCCCGGCCACCTCCATCCGCGACTCAATCTCCATCGTCGCCGGAGAGGCGGGGGCGGCGGCGGGGAGAGGAGATCAAGTCTGGGTTTTAGTGAGAGG
>JAYMTA010002373.1:0-16717 GCA_036897625.1 Pelargonium cotyledonis | reverse complement strand
ATGTAATTAACAATAACATTAACAATCACCTATTACCGAGTCCCCGGCAACGGCGCCAAAAACTTGGTGAGCATCCGACCAAGTCCCTGAGGATCAACAACCCAGACTTCACAGTCCTATTATTACAAGGTAGACTCCGGTATACTTTCCAGACGCTCACCAACCACCCTTAAGGTGCCTGGGGGAGACCCATTCTTTCGAGACGTGACATTCTCCCCCACCCAATCCACAGATGGCCTCGTCGCGAACAATCGTGCTAATGTTGCATCCTTGCACCATGTGCCCTTACGCAAACACACTGCCAAACCATTCGCAGATCCCTCTTACCGCGAGCAGCAAAATTAGTGTACCCTAGCCAAAACCCTATCCCCTCAAGGTGCACACCTCATTCATAGTCGTTATCCATCCCCCTTGGACCTTACTTTAAGGTACACATTTTCACCAAATACGACGCACGCCCAACGTAGCACATTATTTTATAGCTCTCAATGCCTGTCTGCACTGTACTCCCCCGTCCTTTTCCGCAACCACGCTTGACCTCAATTTCTTCTCATATATCGCTCAGGAGACGCATGCCACCACGAACCATCCGCATCTTCCACATGCAAACGATGATCTGCTACATGTCCTGAACCCGCTCTAATACCATTTGTCATGGACTGAGAGAACAAGACCCACACGTCGCCTTAAATCAACCGTTTCTAGAGATAGGGGCCAACTTTTTTCCGTGGGAGTCAATCAATATAAGCACATATTCGAGCAAATGAAGTTATACTTGCACAAGAAGTACACTAATCAGCATCCATCTAGCAAGTATAGAAGCATGCCGTATGGCGAAGACCACCCTTAACACGTATGGGGGAGACCCATTCTTTTTGGATGTGACAATCAGCTCCCTTGTTTCTTCCACTTTACTCATGCGAGGGTCGATGTAGTCGCCCAATCGATCTTTGGAAAACAAAGTAGGAATAGAAAGTTTCCTCCTTGAGGAAGAAGGGGCGACGTCTTGGGATGCACGATTTTTGGCAGTCTTCTTGCAACGAGTAGGAACCATTGTGTTATCGTGCAAGATTAGGGAACGTTATGCTTCAATACGTTCCCGATAATGGAACCAATTGATGCGCGTGTTTGAATCGGGTCAAACCAAACACACTAATTGGCTTGTCTTCTTCTCTATGTTGCTAAGAAAATGTCCTAAATGTTTTAAGTGTTCTAAGTCTCAAATGGCATCCATCCAACTTGTCGTTCGTTGGCCAGATTTTTCGGCGAAGTTCGTTGACATATGAACTACGATGGCAAACGCACCAAAGATCGATGACCCGGACGTATTTTTGGGATGCTACATCGGGCGTGAGAATAAGATCTCGGCCTGAATATACGAAAGCTTCTTAGATCATTTTAGAGAGAGAAAACTAGAGAGAGAGTGCTTATGTGAGAATGAAGATCCACCCTTTTACTAAGAGAGGGGTATATATACTAACATCAAGTTAGTGACACATTTCATCACGTGATTTTCAATAATCATTATGGGTCCCACTTAGGTGGCCTAAAGCCATAGCAATCTGGCATTTTGCGCACTTTTCGGGCGAGGTTGAACTCTTCCATGCGTCCCCCGTGCGCCAGGAGTGTATGTCGAAGACCTTGAAAAACTCTATCACGCAGGCTAGCGTCCCACAGTTTTGAAACTATCTTTTAAGTCGCCATGATGTCAAGAAGAGTCGAAATACTTATGGATTGGTTTGGATGGTCACTTAAGTTTGTGGCATGCTAGTAGTGAGGGTCCTTGGCACTTCCTGAAGGGTCGGATGTTTCATCAGAGCGAAGAAATAGGCCAAACATCATTGGTGACGGACTACTGTTGCGCAAGGAAATGAGTTTGTCCTTCCAACCCTTGAACATTGAGCTTTCTTTGGCTTTTTGCATCGGCGGACAGAGCCAGGGGGCATGGTGGATACCCATTGTCGTGACCATTGGATATATTTTGTGACACGGCTTGTACGACGAACCTCTTTAGCAATTTTGATGGGAGGACGAGCCATTTAGGCTAGTTGGGCACACGTTGTCCCAACATCCAATGTCCAGCTAGCCTTGGTTGGCTTTCCATGCATGCATACGAGCTCCTTGAGTTGTTGTACACCCGCTAGCGTGATAGCCAACGTTTAACCTCTTGGGTGCTCCGTCTTTTGACTTCTTTTGGTTTGGTTTTCCTTATATGGACTTGGCTAAATGTTTTATGACTTAATGAGTTGCCAAAATGTTTTCACTCTAGCTTTTTGGTTTGGGAGACCTTATCTCATGACTTTGGGCGTCGTTGACCAAAATGTATGACATTTGGCATGCACAATAGCTTTGGGTGCCGTCGGGCAACATTGGTCTTCATCCACTAGCACTTGGCATGCGCAATGGCTTTGGGTGCCATCAGGCGACGCTGGATGTCGCCGACGGCTTTGTTTGTCATTCGTTGGCATTTGGCATCTGTAATGGCTTTGGGTGTTGTCAGGCGACGTTAGTCTTCGACCATTGGCATTTGTCATGCACAATGACTTTGGCCGCAGACGTTCGACGTTGGATGTTGTCAACGGCAATGGTCGTCGATCATTGGGATTTGGCATGTGCAATGGCTTTGGGCACCGTCGGGAAACGTTAGTCATTGACGGCGGCTTCGTAATTTCCTTTTATAGATTTTTCATCCCTTTGAACCTGTGATCTCGGGAAGGCCTTAGGTTGAGAACTTGGATGACGGTACACTCGGGTGCCACATGTCACGTTGTAACCCATCAATGAACTTATGATTTTTCTTATAGCATCGATTTTTATATTAATTATTCTACTATTTATTAAATCATCTAAGTAGGAGAGTTAGGGCCTATTCAGTTATGGAGTATTTCTTCAGTTTTTCATAAAGTTGTTTTAAAAAAACTAGAAAACTTGATTAGATGAACAATTTTCCATTTGAAAAAAAAAACAACTGGAAATGGAAAACTGATAAACGGTTTTCCAAAATACCTTGAAAATGGAAAACTACATTTTTTTTTAATTTTCCAAATATAACTCATTTTTCCACTAGTCCTTTTAATTATTTTTTAAGGAAAAATGTCCCCATAGGTTCATGTACTATCCCATTCGTTTCATGGGGGTCCTTGTACTTTGTTTTTCTCCCACGAAGTCATAATAGCTCAATTAGTATTTCCACGACATTCATTCTGTCAATTTCTCTAACAAAACTGTTAACTCCGTCTGATGTGGATGATTTTTGAATTTCACTTATGCCACGTCACCTTACAAACCGTGCCCATATGCTGACATGTATAAGTGATACCCACGTGAGACGCACGTGCCCGAGCTAATATCACTTATTAAATGACATCTTCTTCTTCCTCAATCGTTCTGCTAGGGTGTTAGGGCATCCAAAAAATCCTGAATTTCACCATCCAATTTTTCTTCTCCATGACTCGATTCAACATAGCACGTTACTTAGAGAATGAAGAGAGTGAAGTGACGTGTGATTGTGGACTTCGAGCTCCGAGAATGACAGTGTGGACTGAAGAGAACCCTGAACAAAGATTTTATTGTTGTGTTAAAGAGGTAAGTAGGTCTGTGTTCATCTACGAAATCCTGTTATTAAGCATTGCCTCTTGAATTAAGTTATTAATTCAACTTCCCTTTTTTTAAGAAGGAAGAAGATGGATATTTATTTTGGAGATGGGGGAATTTGACAATTCCCTTTTTTTAAGAAGGACGAAGATGGATATTTATTTTGAAGATGGGGGAATTTGACAATTCCCAAGTATAGTAATATGATTTTCGAGCTTTATCAAGAGAACCGAATATTGAAGGCTGAGATTGAGGAATTGCGTTTAGGGTTTGGAGGGTGGGATTTTGCTGTTATTACACAGTCTGAGATTGAGGTTGCAGGTGTATGTGGGAGCTGGAAATTATAGAAATTGAAAAAGTTTTTTGTTTTTTTTTTTTTTTTTTTTTTTGTGTTTTTAAGATTGATTTTGGATGTAAAGTATATTAATAAGATGAGCATGGTTGATGTAAATCATCAAGGTGCACTTTCATATTATAGTTGAAGAATTGTAATAAGTAATGATATAATTTTCTGTTGGAAATGAAGAAGAAACAACTTTTTGCTATATAAGTTTATGTTTTGCACTGTCAACAGATATTGGCATTTGTTATATAAGTTCTTAATTAAGCAACAAAACTGAGTGATCTGTAAATATGATGTGAACAAAAACTTCCACTAACAAAATATAGTTGCATACATTAAAATTTTGTGATCACAAAATGCTGCAAACTTAAACTTAGTCTCAAAATGGTACAACCATTTACCAAAAACAGACATATCCCATAATTACACAAAATGTGTCCCAAATATCCAAATGTTTCCCAACAACTGCCAAAAAGGACCCTATATTCAGCCAAAAACAACCTAAATACAACCATTAAGAACCCTAAATACTCCAAAACTTGTCATCAACATTCTTTGTCCCACAATAACTATGCTTTGGCCTTTCCCTTCTTCGAAGCTTTGTTTCCTTGTCTGATTACCTACTCAGATTGTCTTCCAGGCTACACAAGAAAAGCCATTATGTTATAAGTTTGAGTATGGTACAAAATGAAATTGATGATATAATTTGATAGAAGCATGAATGTGTGTACATTAACTCTTGATCTCTGGTTGTTGGATGTACAAATACTCCAAACCCAGTTGGAGTATTGGTTTTCTTCTTTTTTGTTGGCCTCCTTGTAGATGACCCTGCACCACCACCACCATCTTGCAGGTTCTTAGCTTTTTTTTTTTTTTTTTGCCTCCTTAGAGATGTCCTTGCTCCACCATCTCCATCTTTTTTGTTCTGATATTTTTTTGTTGGCCTCCTTGTAGATGTCTCTGCTTCACCACCTCCATCTTGCAGGTTGTTTTGACCATCCTTTGTAGACTTCTTTTTCCCCTATAGTGTAAAACTTAGTTGTTAATAAAAAGAAACTAATATTACAAATGCAACATAACTTATATCACAAATGCGATATAGAAAACAAAACAATCAAAACAAACATAACTTAAATGGTATTACCTTGTCTGGATTCAGTTAGCAAGTTCTCTTATTATGGTCAGGTTGATGACACACTGTGCATACCATAATTCTTCCTTAATGTGAAATTGTTGTTTTATTCTTAACAAGTTATTATCCTTCCTCCCTCTTTATCTTGTGTTTCTTAGGCCTTCCTGGTATCTTCCTATCAGCAGGTGGTATTAGTGGGATCAACAAGGGGAATGGCCAATCTTGCATACCTCTAATAAGTTGGAACATGTGTGCATAAACCATATTGTATTTTGGCACTTTATACCAATCACTTTCAAATTCGTCCATGCCACACTTCTCACTAGAGATGGCAGCATATGCATAAACACATGGGGTTCCATTCAATTGCCTACCACCTCCTACATGTGCAAGTGTTTTTCCTCAAGATGACAACGTGTTTTTCCTATTCCTTTTTTACCTCATATCTACCCTCCCCATTATATTGCTAGCTCCAATCACCACTCAATCCCCTCTCTTTTTTCCTTATGAATTCTTGGAGCATAAGTTTGCTTCCACTTTTTCACAAAGACCATCTTTTCAACCAACATCTTTATTACATACTTCCTAATAACTATCTCCAAGCATACTAATTACGGGTTTTGATCTAGCTTCTAAAAAAAGTCCATTGAACTTCTCACATATGTTATTGTCAACAATATCACAATAAGAGTCAACTGAAAAGAATGAGCGATATCAATACCTAGGGTGAAGCTTCTCTCTTATACTTACAAACCCCTCGGGGCTTAGCTTAGCAAGATCAAATAAGTTTTCCCACATCTTGCATAAATTTGAAGCCTTTGATGGTCACCAATACTTGAGCTTCAAATGCCCACCATTATAATTCTTCCAATTGGCATAAGGATGTCTTACACACATTATTTGCTCTGCTTGAGGTAGTATGACCTAATGGCAGCCACCAAACCCTATAATAGTGAACATATTAGTAAGCTTACTACTAATTTAGTACCTAGCTTAGTATTTAAAGTTTTGAAAATTCCTTTTGTTGATCTCTCATAATGGTCTATTTCTTACCATTACCAAGTTCTAAGTCTTTACTCAGCAAGTCCAAGACTATGAGGAAGTAGACTCTAACTGCACAATAGCCCATGCAATAGGATACATATGGTTTTTTCAATCCCTTCCTACAACTCTCCTTTGTACATCCCTTGAAAAAGCATCCATCTGTGCCAATGAATGGCCTCCAACCTGGGAGGAACCCTTTCTTCAATGCATCAAAACATACATAAAATCTCTTGAAGTGTGGTTTAGCCCCTGGTTGTGGGAAGAAGTTTTGTAACTCTACTGTGGTTCCAGGATCGCTCACTTTCAATTCCTCCGCATATCTCCCTACATTATCATACTCTTTCATGTATTATGCAACCACATCCTTGAAAATCCAATATTTTGCCTTTCTGCACTGAGTTTCATTCACTTTGAACTTAAACATCTTCCGAACAAAGGCCATTATAGTTTTACGGTTAATATCAGGCACTTCAAGGATAATGTCCCTCAAGTATTCAATTATAACTCTGCCAGTAACACTATGATTTTCTATGATCTTATCACAAGTATGTTGTATACGATAGGACCTTACTATGAAACTCCCATTTTCCCTTTTTGTCGATGTGAGCAGCCACCATGGACAGTCATATATAGAACATTTCATATGGACCCTCCTCTTGTCATTCTTCACATAGTCTATCTTGTACCTCTTCATAATAATTGTTTTTCTCACTACCTTAACATTATGAAATTCTTGTTTCAAAAAGAAATTCCTAAATGAAACATCAGGATTATACAAGTACACTCTGTCAGGCTTTTTCCTTTGGGCATCATCCACTTCAAACTCATACTCATCACTATCAACAGATATTGCATCCTTAAATTCATAGTACTCAGACTCAATAGTAATGTCTTTCCTCCTTCTCAAGTTCAACAGGAATTCCTCTTCTCTCCTTGCATCTTATTCCTCATCTTGATATGTCTCATCTACACTAACCTCTTCCTCTTCTGGATCAACCTCATATGCATCATCTTCTTCGAATTTTTGCCCAACTTTTGGTAAATATGATAGAAGCTCTAATATTTCCTTTCTTTAAGAAGCTTTCTCCTTCAGTCACACTCTAACTTATCATATTCTTCATCAAGACTACTCTTTTCTTCATCACTACTACTCACATCCTCATATACCTCAACACTTTGCTTTTCATTGTTATTGTATAGTTTAGTTTCTTCCTCATCAATCTTATTAGCATCAACAACATCCCCTCTCTGCATTTCCTCCATTTACACCTTCATATGTTTGTATTGTCTCCTCAAGATCAGCAATTGCATATATTCTACCAATTTTACCATCATCTTGAACACTAGTAGTTGCATCTACTCTAGCAGATCCTGCTTGCTGACGTTCATCCATGCATATAACATGATAGTGAACAAGGTCTGGAACCTCATGACCAACACATCTTGCCTCATCTTCAACTACTTTTGAACCTCTATTTATAATTGTATCTATAGCATCTTTAAGTGGTACTTGTATTTCTTGTTCTAACACCTACTCAAGAGCAACTTCTATTTCTGGTTGTACAACCTCATGAACACCACTGTGAGCCTCCTCAATTGGCACTTCTACTTGTTGTACTGCAACATCCTCAACAACAGCTTCTATATCTGGTTGTGCAACTTTATGAACACCGCTGTGAGCCTCCACAACAGCTGCTTCAACCTGTGCATGCACTGTATCCTAATCTCCATAAAGCTCAATCCTAACATATGCCTCTGCCTCTATTTTAATGCCTTGATTATTCAATGTTTGTTCTGCCTCATTTAAGGCTTTAGCTCCACAAACTTAATATTCCCTAATATTAACCAGGGTTAAAGTATATTTGGTACCCAAATTTTGGTGGAATATTAAATTTGATATCTAAACTTTAATTTCACTAGACTTGGTACCTACATTTTTATTTTGCACCAAATGTGATATCCGCCGTCCTGTTCCGTTAGCGGCTTGCCAGGTGTGCTGGTTTGATCTGATGTGTAGAAGAAATGATGACGTGTCGTGCCACGTCACCAACTCATTAAATGACATGGCAACCCCTTTCCTCCATCATTTGCTCCATCTCTCTGCCCGGTGTCATTTTGCTCCATCACCGGCCATGAAAGCTTGCCACCGATCCATGAATCCACGGCCAAAATTACACAGATTCACCATACTAATAATACTAAATTTGCTATCTGTGTTTGACTTGAAATATACCTCTTAAATATACCTCTAGCTTGAAATATACTAAATCACACATATACTCCTTCAAGAACATATTGGCCTTCAATCATTTGGAACGACGGAGCCAGCAATGGAGGCGGCGACAACAAACTCACGGCGAACTCACCGCGACACCCTTTAGATTTGTATTTTTGTTTCTCTATTTTGTTTGGATCTGGATTCTTTTCTAGGTTTTCGATTCATCGCGAGCTTGCTCGGCGGAGATCTGGCGAGCTCGCTCCATCTTCGATCGATTCGCTCTATCTCCGATCGATTCGTTCCATCTCCGATCGATTCGCTCTATCTCCGATCGACTCGCTATATCTTTAACCCTACTAACAATAAGGGCAAACTTGTCATTTTTCCCTTCCACTTCATTACATATCCCAACATAATTGCACGCACCAACCCTACCATCAACACTATCACACTCACCCCCCCTTCCACTAAAAAGTCCACACCAAACTCTCCACCCAAGTGACTTTGAGGCACATGGACTTCAACTTGACCACTTCCAGCATCACTTGCATTTAACATTGGTGCTGGCACAATTACTTCTTCCAAAGTGGTCCCAAATTCAAGCAACACATCATCATGTGTTTTTGGCAAACAAACCCCATGCTGCACATACATTTCCATATCTGTCTGCCCCTCATTATAGTTTTCCAACATCTCTCCCACTGTTAGATCATCATAGACAATACTCATTTTTCTTCTATCCCTTCCTCTTTTACACTTTTTGGGTACCTTATAATATATTTTTTCCACATTCACATACTCTAATTCCTTTATGCAATCCATCAAACCCCAAAATTTCAACAAATCTGGATCAACAACAATTGTGCTATTTGCATCCCACCAACATATTTCCCCCGAGAATTTACAAATTTCCAACCATACAATTAGCATTACCACTACTACTCTCTCTAATAGCACTGCTATCCTCATCAGACATTTTGTCAAACCCAAACAGAAACAAACAAAATAGCAACACAACAAATTAGACCTAATTTTGTATTCAAATGACATGAAAACCCAAAATCAAAAGTATTAATAAAGTAAAGATCACATAATACTTACATGGAGATTCAAACTTTTCACTCCAAATGTCTTCTCCTTCCTTCCCAACAATGTTGCCCATGTCGTCTCATTCTTTGCTAATGTCTTGTCCGCTTCTTCAGAAAAGATTCGTCACTAGCAAGATTCGTCCAAAAATTTTACTTTGTTGCAGATTGAACAGTTTGATTACATTACACCAAGGATTGTGGAGTCTTTCTCTGGTACTAGACCAAGACCAACAATGGATATGGAGGAAAGAGAAGACGAGAGAAGACATCCATTTGGACTTCTCATCTAGGGTCTCAAGCTTGGGCATGTGCGTTTCACGTGGGTATCACTTATACATGTCAACATATGGGCACCGTTGGTAGGATGACGTGGCATAAGTGAAATTCAAAAATCGTCCACGTCAAAGTTAACGACTCTGTGAGAGAAATTGACGGAATGGATGTCTTGGGAATACGAAATGAGCTACTATAACTTCGTGGGAAGAAAACAACATACATGGATCCCCATGGAATAAATGAGATAGTATAGGGACCTCTAGAGACCTTTTTCATTTTTATTTATTTTTTTATCTCACAAAGTATATATCATACATAAATGTTTTTATTTACCAGTTTAAAATCAATTTCACTTTACATCGTTCTAATTTAGACTTGAAAAAATGGAAAATGTTGCATCTAAACATGTTTTATAAATTTTCCATGTTTTCCATAGAAAGAACAAAAAGATGTTCTTAATAGGTGTTCAATTACTTTTACCGACCCAAAATTAAAATATAACCAAACGAAAGAGAGTGAAACCTTCAAAACAATAACAACTAATCAACAATTGAAAAAGTGGGTAACACATAAAATACATGCACCAACCAAACATACAACATTAATTGCCTTGTTTTAAAGTATTCAATCCATAATTTCTTGTATATCTTTCAAACTAACCACCTTCTAAGTTCAACAAACTCTCGTAAATTAATTATAACACAAATTAATATAGTATGTCTATTTTGATCCTTTAGACAAATTATACTTTATTCTAGCTTATTTGTATCAAACATAAAACTCAATTTCTAACTACTTTTAACAATAATTGCTTCTAATTACTTCCGGCTGCGTCTAACTACATCCAAAAAATTTACCAAACAAGCTCTTATTGTCTTTAATTAGCAAGGATAGTGGGGTCTACATATTTAAAACTCCACCCACAATATCTTTCTATGCCTGTGACCATCAATGAACTAAAACCTAGCAGCCTGACCTTCCTCGTCTATTTATTGAACCGAACAAACTAAACAACTGCGAGCCAATTTTCCAAGAAAAAAAGTACAATATGGCGTCCAACAAGAAGCTGTCGACGGTGGTGACGGCAAATGTCACCGGTAACGACAAGTCCCATGACCTCACCGACATGGACTTGGCCATGAAGCTTCACTACCTCAAAGGTCTGTACGTGTTCGAGGCTAGTGAGGCATTACAAGGACAGAGCATACATGATTTGAAGAAACCTATGTTCCAATGGCTCAACCTCTACTACGCCGCCGCCGGGAGGATCCGGCGGTCGGAAAACGGCCGCCCTTTTGTGAAATGCAATGACAGCGGCATACGGATCGTGGAGGCGGCCAGTGACATCACCGTCGGCGAGTTGCTTCGGGACATCAACCTTCAACAGGGTCTGGTTTTTAACCAAGCTCTTGGCCCTGATTTGAGCTTCTCTCCTCTTGTTTTTATTCAGGTAAGTATATCATTTTATTGCTACCAATATTTGAATTTGAATTTGAATTTTTATTTATACAAAAGATATACAAGCATACAATTATACAAACATAGGTGAAAATACCAGTGCTTTTCATGAAACCTAAAAATATGCAAACATAGGTGATAGTGCTAATGCATGTCATTTACTACGTACCTAAGAGAATGCAACAAAAGATTTCCTAAGTATATATACACAATAATTACTTGTTACAAATTTCAACCATAAAAAAAATTATTAGCTAGAGTGAAGTATCAAACACTTGAATTATGTGTTTGGGGACCATTTGGCATATGTGATAATATCAACGTTTGGAAAAATATGACCGATATGATCGTCGGATAGGTTCAACTGGAATTCGATTGTTCGTTCGGCTTAGATTTTAAGTGATCCAAAAATTTAGACAAATATAGTAGAAAAATGGTAACCATATCAACCTATTTTTGTTTTAACAAAACAATCCGAAGAATATTTATTGATGATAAGAAGAGTGACAGGAAAACAACTAGCACTCTAGATCAGACATACATTAGAGGAACAAAAAGAACCCTAAATCGCTGATCTATTCCTTCCTATAAAAGGAACCAAACAGAAAACCAAAAAGATCTAAAATAGCTAATCAGCAATTGACAAACAGGAACCCTAACAGAGGCACCTGCCGGCTATTGAAGGCTACTACCCGGGGACCAAATACCCGATCCCCTACTCAAGCCGGAACAACCCGGCCTCTAAACGACTAATCTCCCAAGCGGACCGATAACCATATCAACCTATTTTTGAAAAAGGAAAAACAAAAGTGCATAAATAGATTTTAAAATTTTAAGCTTAATTATATGGTCTTTTAATGAGTTTATAATCTTTCAATTACATTTTTACAAACAAAATTATTACATATTTTGATTTTTATATATATAATGACTGACTTTGTAAATAAATCAAATTTTATAGACATAAAATTTATTTGTCCTAATTTCAACATATACCGAGCAAAATTTATTGATCAATTACTAAATAATAAAAATTATATTGCAAAAATTGATGAAACTAATATATAATTAAAAAAATTAACTGCAAAAACATCAAGTGATATAATATTTGTAATATAATTGCATGCTAATATATTATAAAAATAAGCTTAATTGGTAAGATGAATGTCAATGTTGGTTGGGCTTACCAAATGGTTTAGTAATGAAAGTTCTATAAAATAATTACATAAAGTTACATGGAAATTTCATGTTATGCACTTAGCTAAAGGTGCATAAGGCTATTTCAACCCGCTATAAAATGTTCGTATGTGTTGCGTTGTTAAATTTCTTAGAATATATTTTACGAATTTCCATAATTGCTATAAAAAAAATACTCAGACAGGTAGAGAATGCATTCTAATTTTTTTCATGATATTTTTATTTTTCTAAAATTATTTTGTATTATTTTTCAAAATATGATATTTTCGACAATATTTTTAACAAATAAAAAAAATCAAAATTTTCTCGATAAACGAAAAAATGCATTCTTTAACTTTGGGGAGATATTTGGTATTTTAATTAAATATTTTTGGATTTTTTTTAATCTAATTTCATAAAGTCAGACCTAAAAATTCATTTTGTTTTAAATTCAAAACTAATCCAAAATTTCTCCAAAACTTACTCAAAAAATTCAGCATGCCTTCTATAGATGTCGAGAAATTTTAGGAATTTTGCAAGAAAATTCATTTTTTTGAAAACAATACAAAAAATTCAATATAAAGAAAAAAAAAAACACCCGCGGATTGTGGCGCAATTGGCAACACGGGCTGCGTGAGTGGGAAGAGAGCGCTTGCGTTCGATTCCCACTCAACACACCCATGGGGAGAGATGATAAGCTTTAACTGTGAGTAAGCCTCTAATGAGATTAGTGTGGGTGTGGTAAAAACGACTTAAAAGTGTCAACCTCCAATCACACAGGCTCTCTCAAGATACCCATAGTTAAATACCTAAAACAAAAACAAAATATCCTCAAAAGATTCACAATTCAAGTTTTTATCTATTAAGAAAACTTTGAGCAATTTTTGGAATTTCCTTAGAAAAATCTCAAAAACATAACAACGTTAATAATATTGCAACTTATAGACACATTTTCTAGCTGATTTAAATTGTTTAACGCCTTTGCATTGTCTATTTGAGTAAAATGAAATATTCTTATTTGTAAATATTTTTTTGTTCACGTATTTTTACTTTAATGTGGATGAGTAATATTAATTTTACAATATATATTTGTATACGAAAGTTTTTTTTTCTTTTAAACTTTTTGTAATTGAGGCAAAATAGAAATAAATGACTTCAAAAACGACCTAGTCAAATTGGTAATTCGTTGGACCAACCGGTTCGACCTTCAAACCAGTTTTAAAAGCATTGATAATGTAGTTATATATCCTATAACTCCATTCGTTAATAATGGGCGACATGATTCATGATAGAAAAAGCATAAATAGTACAGAATAGTTTAATTAATTAGTATCATAACTAATTATTTGGTTGACCTTGTACGTATTTTAAAGAGGAACAAAAAAGGTGTAATCTTCCATTTTGATATCTTGTCTTAGTGTCATCATAGTACACATGCATATGCTGGTGGTCCACCCCTTAATTTAACCGCCTAATTAGTTAAACTTAGTTTTCCCTTCTGCTTAATAATTTTCATCAACTCATCAATCTTGACGTCGATTAATTAATAGTATTAGATTGAGTATCATTACTATAGTAGCGTTCGTAAAATTGAGTTTATAACTCAATTAAAATAGTTAAACATTTTTCTCTCGAGATTTAAATAAAGGGTTTGTCTAACCTATGCAATATTTGCACAGGTTAAACATATTTAATAGCCATATTTAAATTATTTATTAAATAATAATTATAGTTAGTGAGTTTTCTAATTAATATGGCCAAGTAAAAGATTATTTTATCCTAATTGCATCACCTCATTCTCCAACTTATGCATCCTCGACCTTGTCGGAAACAATATTTCAACCTTGCTGAAAACAAAATCTCCGACCAGATCCCGCCGCAATCCGGAACACGCTCTCTCAAATGTCCCGGCTCGACTCATATCTTAGAAAGTGTTAGACAAACCCTTAAATAAATTCAAATTCTAGTAAATTGAAAGAACATGATGGATGTGTTATTTCAATTCTTTAAAATTTAGAATTATTTAACTTATTTGAGGAAAGAGAATATTTTTTAAATCCCAAATATATCATCCTGAAAAAAACTAAACGAACGTAATAATTATAAATTTATAAAACCTAACATGATCTTAATTCCCTTGAATTCAATTAAAATTTCTTAAACGAACGCTACCTAAGCAATTGCAGACAAAAAACTTATCCGACAATTACATGCAGTAGCATTGTATATTGTTTCAACGTGTCAAATTACCATAACTTGTGAGACAAAAAGACTGTGAGTATTTTTTAAATCCCAAATATATCATCCTGAAAAAACTAAACGAACGTAATAATTATAAATTTGTAATACTTAACATGTTCTTAATCCCCTAGAATTCAATTAAAATTTCTTAAACGAACGCTACCTAAGCGATTGCAAACAAAAAATTAATCCGACAATTACATGCAATAGCATTGTATATTGTTTCAACGTGTCAAATTACCATAACTTGTGAGACAAAGAGACTGTGGTAGGACATGACTGAGAACTATATACAACTTGATCATCTCAAAATTACATAATTTGGAACTCTCGATGCTTTGTATAAAAATGAGCGTTATTTTCATAAAAAGTTAGTTATACATGATATAGTAATAATTTGTTACTATATGAGCCCAAAATTGATATTCAGTCGATTTAGATCTAGTGCTTCCTTTTGGATATTTATGTACTAAGAACTGAATAGTTCCAATTTAATAATTATAAAATTCTTTAGAAGTGAAATTGAGTTCTCTATATAATCTTTTATGTGATTGGACGATGATCTTTTTTTTTCTTTTCTTTTTTTTATCCGCAATAGACACTTGTATTCATGTAAATAAGATTACAAAAATAAAGTGCATTTAACACTACTAAAAACAAAAAAAACAATACAACACCGGCTCGGGAAGTGTGGAGGACAATAGATAGTGGGATTGGTAACTGTGAGCATGTGTTGTTGGGAAAAGCGCACGGTGCACGCATGATGATGGATGGGGTTTTGGTCGCCGGGCTGAGGCCGAAAAAAGTGGCCGTTGAGAGACGTTGCACGTTGATGCCAGAGTTGGGAGCAGGTGAAGCTGCAAAACGGGAGTTGGCGTAGCGAAGCCGGGCCAGCTGATTGGTAACGGAAGAGATTGTGATGAAGTGATTACTGGAGATGCTCGACGGCAAAATACAAAGGTGGAGTGCGACTGAAAATCGCGGAAGACGTCAGGCCGGCTTATTGGTGCCGAAAAAAATGGTGATAAGAAGATTACCGGACATGCTCAACGGCAAAACTCAAAGGTTGAGTGCGGCTGAAAATCGCTGAAAATGCTGTGACTTTTCGGCTGGACGGCGCAGAAGACACGTGAGAGATGATGATGCAGTTCTGGCTAGAGTGAGGCGGAGGCGGAGCTCCGGCAGTGAAGCGCCGGTGGTGGCACTAGGCCGTGGATTGCAGGTCCGACAAGAGTGAGGCGGGTTTGGTCGAGTAGCGAAGCTTTCTGGCCGCAAAGTATCGATGATGACAGAAGACCCGGTTGATATACACGTCGGTGATGGTGAGATTGCAAATCTGTCAGATTTGTTGTTCCCGATAGTAGTGGCGGCACATGCTAGTGCATTCGGGGGCAAATACAGAAGTGAGAGGCGGAGCAGCGGCTCTGTATCCCGGCGGAGAGCAAATCCGGCAGCGAGAAAGAAGGTCCAGCGACGGTGAGACGTGACAGATCTGGTCACGACGACTGAAGGTGTTGCTGAGGTGGGTTCAGCGGCCGAAGACAGAGGAGAGGTCAGTGATGGGAGAGGAGTGATGAAGGAGAGAAAGAAAGAAAGAGAAGAGAGAGGAGAAGGAAAAGGCTCTCCGGCGGCTTTGGCTACTTTGAGAGAGAGTTCTGTTGAGAGAGAGTTTTTATTGGACAAGGATCTAATTGAAAAATTAGAAGTTTAATTGCGTATTACAATGCGATATGTGGCGTATGAGCGCCCGTTATCAAAATTCTCCACTTCAAGACAATTCTAATGTCATGTGACCAAAGGATGCCAAACCGACAAAAGTCAATTCCGAGACTGCTATCGACGCCCAATGTCGCCCGATGATGCCCAAGTATGTAGCTCGCTTGCATTGACCATGGACGTTGTCGACTCTAATGATGCTTGCTGTATGCCACAATCATCATCGTACACCAAGTTTCTCGACTATGTACAGTCAAACATGTTGGCCAACCATGCTCGTCAACTATGTTGGCAAACCATGATCGCTGACCTTGCCAGGCATGTGGACTAACCATACCCTTCAGCCATGTTAGCCAACCATGCTCCTCAGCCATGTTGATCAGCCATGTTGGACAACCATGCACGACAACCATGTTGGTCAGCCATGCACG